>JADRCD010200333.1:37368-57075 GCA_019843815.1 Montemys delectorum | reverse complement strand
TCCTCCTGGCTCTACCACATAGTACTAGGGTTACAAGCTCACACATGAGTAGAGTTAGGTTTTTATGTAGGTTATGGGGACCTGAACTCTGGTCTTCATGCTTGTACAGCAAGCACTCTTACCCACTGCATCATCTCTTCAATCCAGAGACCAGAGTCTCCATGCAGAGATATTGTTAAGAGTTTCTGTTAACAGATAGTTTTTTTGTTTTGTTTTGTTTTGTTTTAGTTTATTTTGTTCTTGTTTTTTGAAACAGGGTTTCTCTATGTATCCCTGGCTGACCTAGAACTCACTCTCTAGACCAGATTGGCTTCAAGCTCAGAGATGCACAGGCCTCTGCCTCTTGAGTGCTGGGATTAAAGGTATGCGCCACCACTGCCTGACTTTACTGTTCCCTTTTTAAAAATTATCTATCTGCCAGGTGGATCTCTAAGAATTAAAGTACAGCCTGGTCTACAGAGTGAGTTCCAGGACAGCCAAGGCTGCACAGTGAAACCCTGTCTTGAAAAACCAAAATAATAAAAAATAAACAAATAATAAAAGAGAACAATAATATTGTTAAAACTAAAACTTAAGTGGAATTTACAGTTAACTTGGCAATGGCTCATTTACAATAGGCAGTATATATACTTTCATTCACTTAAGCTTTTTTCCTTTTGATTTATTCTTCTCTCATTGACTTATTTTTTATCACATTTTGTATAAAATAGAAAAAGTATATAATTACATAAATCCTCATCATATAACCCAGTCCAACCTCTCTTGCCTATCTATTCATAGCCAAGTCAAAGGCCATTTCCTTTTGCTCCAGGAAGTCCCTAACTGTCCCATTGAGCTCCTGCATCTCTGTATCCAACACTGTCTCCCCCACATCCTCTGTGTGTGTGTGTGTGTGTGTGTGTGTGTGCTAATGTCCTTGTTCATGTGTGTGCATGTGCTAATGTGCAGGACACATGTTCATGTCTGTAGGTTAACATGCATGTGTTTACAGAGTCCAGAAGACATCTATGGGTATCATTCTTCAAGTAGCATCCACTTTAGTTTTGTGGCAGGGTCTCAAGTAGAAGAGACTGATGGACTAGCAAGTCCCAGGAATCTGCTTGTCTGGAATTACAGGACACAGCACTGCACCACTGCATACAGTATACAGCACCACACATACCACCACACATACCACTGCACACTGCACCCAGCATTGCACACAGCATTACAACACTGCACCACTGTGCATAGCACACAGCACTGCACCACTGCATACAGTATCACACATAGCACATAGAGCCTCATCACTGCATACAGTACTGCACCACTGCACAAAGAACTGTACCACTGCACACAGCACTGCACACAGCACACAGAACTGCACCACTGCACACAGCACAGCACCACTGCATACAGCACCACACAAAGCATACAGTGGCCACACCACTACAACACTGCACACAGTACTGCACCACTGCATACAGTACTGCACATAGCACACAGTGCCACACCACTGCACACAGCACTGCGCACAGCACACAGAACTGCAGCACTGCACACAGTACTATACCACTGCACACAGCACTGCACACAGCCCACAGCACTGCAGCACTGCACATAGTACTGTACCACTGCATACAGTACTGCACATAGCACACAGCGCCATACCACTGCACACAGCCCACAGCACTGCAGCACTGCACATAGTACTGCACCACTGCATACAGTACTGCACACGGCCCACAGCACTGCAGCACTGCACACAGTACTGCAGCACTGCACACAGCACTGCACATGGCCCACAACACTGCAGCACTGCACATAGTACTGCGCCACTGCATACAGTACTGCACATAGCACACAGCACCACACCACTGCACACAGCACACAGAACTGCACCACGGCACACAATACTACACTAATGCACACAGCACTATACCACACCACACACAGTACACAGCACTTCACTGCCTCCTCCTACCCCACCACACACTTCACACAGCACACATACCACCAGACTTGGCTTTTCCTTTTACCCACGTTCTTAGGCTAGAACTCAGGTCCTCATGGTAGCAAGGCAAGCACATTACCAACTGTGCTCTCCCAAGTCCCAACCTCCCATCTCACAATAGTGATGCATCTGACCATATCACTAGATCATAAAGCCCTCAGAGGCATGGACTGTGTCTTACTCATGTGCATATGCTTCCCACAGACCCTGGTATGAAATGAACAAATCTTGGGCCATTTTACAACTACTTGGGCTACTTTATAAACTCAAATGTTCCTGGGGGCAGGAGAGGGAGCTTAGCAGGTAAAGACACCTGTTGCCAAGCCAACGACTTGAGTTAGACCCCTAGGGACCCATACAGTGGAAATCGAGAACTGAGCCCCCATGGCTTGACCTCTGAGCTCTGGGCGTGTGCGTGCACACACACATACATGTACACAAGAAGATGTAATACAACCTTAATTAAAATAAAAAGTCAAATGTTCAGGTCATGCCCTCAGAATTCTACATGCAGCCTGTCTGACCCAGATGAGAAGCCAGGGCTGAGGCCCACACAGCTCATGCTGCACTTTCATCTTATGAGAGAGATATGGACCCTAAGCCTCCTTCACAGTCATGGAACTGTTGAGGAGGATGGCCATTTGTCACATCTTAGGTACATCACAAGATTGGGCACACAGCTGGTACTCAACAAATGGGGAAGAAAGAATGAAGCTGTCCCATTTTCCAGATGAGTAAACTGAGGTCCAGACAGAGGATATATTTCTGGAATCTGGCATATAGTAGGTATCTGTGGGAAATTATTGAATAAAATAAGGCTACAGTACTTCAATCCCAATGCAATGGCTACATTATATGTTTATTTTTTTTCCCCATCCAGTCCAGACAAGGCTGCCAATGGATCTCCAAAGGTGTTAGCCAGGAACAGAAAGAGGGACCTAATCCAAAGTCTCTGGAAGCTAACTGAGAGGCTTGGGCTGTGCAGGGGTGAGAGGCTGGGGGTATGCAGGGGTCAGAAGCTGGAGTGTGTGATAGGTAGAGCAAGAGGGTGAAAGGCTGTGGGGGTGCAAGGATGAGAGGCTGGGGTTATACAGGGGTGAGAAACTGGGATGTGCAGAGGTGAGAAGCTGGGAGGGTGGGAGAGGAATGAAAGCAAGGAGCCCTCTAGGAAGGCTCCTTAGCGCAGCACCCCTCACCTTAGCGCTAGTGATCACTCCATAGGTAGAGAAAACTTCCCTCAGCCGCTCATCGTTAATGGAGTCATCCAGGTTCTTCACATAAAGGTTCACACCCTGAAAGAGGGCATCCTGCTCAGCGCTCCTTCCCCTCGAGCCCCAGACCGCCGGACATGGTGGGTCAGTGTCTGGCAAGCTCACAAGGGGCATGCAGAACCCAGCCTCATGTAGCCACTGGGTCTGCCTGTCCCCAGGTGCTACAGGCCACACAATTTTTTTGTGGGGAGGGCGGATGCTTGGTTTTTCGAGTCAGGGTTTCTCTGTGTAGCCCTGGCTGTCCTGGAATCCATTCTGTAGACCAGGCTGGCCTCGAATTCAGAAATCCGCCTGCCTCTGCCTCCCAAGTGTCACACAACTTTGAAGGCCCACGACCGTTCCCACACAGCTGCACAATTCCTAGGCTCCCCTTTCACACAGGAGGACCATGGAAGGAGGTCGAAGACCTACACAGGTTGAGGCTCTCCAGACAGCTGGGTGGAACAGCTGTCAGCAGACCTCCTGGTGAGCCGATTCTGCCTTACTCACCAAGCACAGGAGAGCTGCCGCTCCGCCACCTGGCAGCTTGACATATCTTACATGATGCAGGACACCACTCTAAGCCCTTTACACATCAACCATAAGATAAGGAGACTTTAATCCCCATCTTAGAGATGTCAAAACTGCAGTGCGATCTTTTGTGCCAGCTCTTTGTTGTGTGGACTGTGCTGCCCACCACAGGAGGTGTGCCAACGCCCCCTACCTCCCAAATGTGACACCTGCAGGTTCTAGACATTCTCTGCTGTCCCTGAAGGATAAAGCTGTCTATCATGTACACACGGGTATGTATACACACCATGTACAGTCTCCATAAAATCTAAAACGTCTATTAAAAAATTTTAGAGGAGCCGGGCAGTGGTGGCTCATGCCTTTAATCCCAGCACTTGAGAGGCAGAGGCAGGTGGATTTCTGAGTTCGAGGCCAGCCTGGTCTACAGAGTGAGTTCCAGGACAGCCAGGGCTACACAGAGAAACCTTGTCTTGAAAAACCAAAAAAACCAACCAACCAAACAAACAAACAAAAACAAAACAAAACAAAAAAACCCTTTCTCTATATATATAGAGTTCGGATCTATCTATCTATCTATCTATCTATCTATCTATCTATCTATATATATATATAGAGAGAGGGGGGGGGAGGTATTCATCTCCAAGAAGTTACCATGTATTGATCTACACTGATTTTTAATTAACTAATTTTTAATTAGTTAGCTGTAATTTAATTAGTTAACTTGTAGGGTGTGATGGTTCATGACTGTAATTCCAGCACCTGGGAGAGAGACATAGGAGGATCATGACCAGCCTGGTCTACATAGGAAGCTCCAGACCAACCAGAACTCCGTGGTGAGATCGTGCCTCAGAAACGAGAGGCTGGAGAAACAGCAGGTAAGAGCACCAGCTGCCCTCCAAGACGACCTGCATTTAGCTTCTGGAGCCCACATGATAGCTGACAACCATCTATAGAACTCTGGTTCTGGAGGATCTGATGCCCTCTTCTAACCTCCACAGGTAGCAGGCATAAATATAGCGATATACATACATTCAGACAAACACTCACACTCATAAAATAAATACTAAAAACAATAGTTAGGGGGGCTGGCAAGATGGCTCAGTGGGTAAGAGTACTGACTGCTCTTCCGAAGGTCCTGAGTTCGGATCCCAGCGACCACATGGTGGCTCACAACCACCCATAATGAGATCTGACGCCCTCTTCTGGTGCATCTGAAGACAGGGACAGTGTATTACACCAGAGGGAGTGGGGCAAGAGCAAGCGGGGCCGTCCTGAGTTCAATTCCCAGCAGCCACATGATGGCTTATGGCCATCTGTACAGCTACAGTGTACTCATACACATAAAATAAATAAATAAATATTTTTAAAAAACCAGTTAGATCACTGTAACTTTGTGTGTACGTGCAAACACATGCGTGCGTGCATATGTATGTGTGTGTGTGTGTGTGTGTGTGTGTGTGCATGTGTGAGAACATGCAGAGGCCATAGTTGATCTTGGGTGTCTTCCTCAATCATTCCTTGTTTTTTGACACTAGGTCTCTTCATTGTGAGTTGAGAATCACCAGTTAGGCTAAGCTGGTGGGTCAGCAAGTCCCACAGATCTACCTATCACTCCCAGTGTTTGTATTAAGTTGTGTGCTACCATACCCAGCTTTTATGTGGATACGGGGGGTCAAACTCAAGTTCTCATGTTTACATAGCAAGCACTTTGCTGACTGAGCCACAACTTAAAGTAACTGTAATGACTAAGAAGCATGCAAACTTCTAGATGTATCATGTTTGGCCTCATTATTCTCAGCCTTGAATAGGATGTCCTCCACAGGCGTTTGGAAATATGTAGGACAGTCTTGCTGTCCATCACTGGAGGAAGCAATGGGTATTAGACATATAAAGGTTTGCTCTGACTGAGTTGACAGCATTCCAACCAGCCCTTTGTGGTCCAGTTAAATGCCACTTCTCCTCTGTCACAAGCCAGGCAGGGAAGCCCACCCCAGTGCTCATCTGATCCCTGCCCTGACCCATGCATGTTTCTAGGGTGGTGATAGAAAAAAATTATATTTCACGTCCCTTGTCCCCCAGACAGACCCTGCAGCCTCCACTGGAGCCTGGCCTCACCTGGTACCGGTTCTGCTTCTCCTGCTTCATTTGTTCAAACCTGCGCTTCAGTTCTCTCTGCCGCTCTGCCCGCTTCTGGGCCCGGCCCACATATAGCACCTGCCCACTCACCTCCTTCCCATTCATGTGGTCCACAGCCTGGAGAGGAGGGGGAGGAGGAGAGCCCATGGTGAACCATCTGGATGTGGCCATGTTTCCAATCCTGACTCCTGGGCCAGAGGAGACCATCTACAACTAGGCTGGCCTTCCTAGCTGAGAATAATTAATAATTAATACCATGGAAAGGTCTCCTGTTTACAGGACAACCACTTTTAAAAGATATGGCCCAAGATTCTAGACTGAATTATGGATTTAAAATTTTTGATTTAGGTTTTATTTTAATAAACAGAAGCCTGAGTGGCAACAATGTAGCTGTGAACCCTGGCGTCCAGGAAATGGGACAGAAAACTGTGGTGCGTACAAGGCTAGCTTGGTCCCCTCTCTGACCAGGCCAACAGGGGCTACAAGCTAAGAAGCTGTCTCAAACAAACAAACAAACAAACAACCTCAAAATTAATGTTAAGTTTTCCATATTTAAATATTAAAAACTTTTAATGTATGCATAGGTGTGTGTATCTGTGTTGGCACGAACGCTTGTGTGCAAGTGCCCAGCAAGGCCAGAAGAGGATATCGGATCCCTGAGAACTGGAGTGAAGGATTTGTGAGCCTCCTACTGCGAGTGCAGGGAACTGAGCTTGGATTCTCTGCAGGAACAGGATGTGCTCTTAACTGCTGAGCCAGCTCTCTAGCCCCAAATATTTAAATGTACATTTCATTGAAAGAAGCCAGTCAGTAAAGGATGCAACTAACTCTCACTCTAACTACCATCTAACTCTCTCCAGGTGACATTCTGGAAAAGGCAGAACCTCACGGCCAGTGAAAAGCTCAGTGGGGGTCGGGAGGCTAGCGTATTGGAAAGGACTGGCTGATGGAGCACGGGCTTTTAGAGAGCTAAAACGATGGTAACAGTGGATGCATACACTTCTGTATTTGTCCAAAACCAGAGAGAGAGCATCACCAAGAATGAATCCCAAAGTAAACCAGAGATCACTGGGGAGTTGATGATGGTGAGTGGGCTGAAAGGTAGATTCGCCAGAGTGACAAATGTACCACTCTACTGGGGATGCTGAAGATGAGGGAGGCTGTGTGTGGCAGAGGTGTGTGAGCCATCTATGCCATCTACCCAGTTTTGCTGGGAACTTTACACTGCTCTAGAAAGTCTATTAGAAAATAAGGTCTGCTGCCACCACACAGGGCTCATTAGAACAAAGCAACAAGCATCGTTCTTCCAAGATGACTCGGTGTCTAATCACAATCCTTCCTGGTACAGTTTACAATTGTACAACAATTCCTTTTGCTAACCATGAGGGCTTTCATAAGTGGTTGTAGAAACATTGCACTTCAATTCTGATTTTTCTTTTCCCTTCCTTCCTTCCTTCCTTCCTTCCTTCCTTCCTTCCTTCCTTCCTTCCTTCCTTTCTTTCTTCCTCTTCCTCCTTCCCCTCACTTTCCCCCTCTTCTTTTTCCCTCTCTTCCTCTTTTCTTTTTTCTTTTTAAGACAGAGTTTCTCTGTGTAGCCTTGGCTATCCTGGAACTCAGGCTGGCCTTGAACTCATGAGATCTGCCTGCCTCTGTCTCCCAAAAGTGCTACCACCACCCAGCTTTTTTTCTTTTTAAAAAAATTTTAGTTATTTTTTTATTTTACATGTATAACTGTTTGCATTTGTGTCTATGTACTATTATGTGTGTGCCTGGTGCTGATGGAGGCCAAATGAGGGAGTCAGATTCTCTGGACATGGAGTTACAGATGGTCATGAACTACCATGAGAGATCTGGGAATTGAACCTGGGTCCTCTGTAAGAACAGCCAGTACTCTTAAACACTTTGCCATCTCCCAGTCACCTCAATATTTTATATTACATCACAATACATGTAAAAAATAATGAATGTGTATGGTGTGTATCCATGTGTTTGA
Source organism: Montemys delectorum (assembly GCA_019843815.1). Taxonomy (NCBI): domain Eukaryota; kingdom Metazoa; phylum Chordata; class Mammalia; order Rodentia; family Muridae; genus Montemys; species Montemys delectorum. Next base: position 49,172 of record JADRCD010200333.1, on the reverse strand, counting down.
GTATGCTGCCTGTGGGCAGGTGTTGGAGGGGCCAGAAGAGGGCAGCAGATCCCTGGAGCCAGAGTTACAGCCAGTTGTGAGCTGACTGATGTTGGTGCTGGGAACTGCACTCAGTGGCCTCTGGAAGAGCAGCAGGTGTTCTTAACTGCTGAGCCATCTCTCTAGCCCCAAGAGTTTTCTTTTCTTTTTTTTTTTTTTTTAAAGATTTATTTATTATTATCATAAATGAGTACACTGTAGCTGTCTTCAGATACACCAGAAGGAGGGCATCAGATTTCATTACGGGTGGTTGAGAGCTACCATGTGGTTGCTGGGATTTGAACTCACGACCTTCAGAAGAGCAGTTGGTGCTCTTACCCACTGAGCCATCTCACCAGCCCGAGTTTTCTTTTCTTAACAAGCCTGACCCTGTTACATGGCATAAAATCCTGCACCTTCTGCTAGAGAACATCCACTTGAAGACCTGATTTCCCACCTGTTTATCCACAGAAAGCCATGGAAGTCAGACAGACCCAAGTGCACACTGACTTGGTGGTCGGACTTTTTACTGGCGTGGGGAGAAATATTTGAGGGGGAACTTGGGCTTCCCAAGAAGTCAGTTATTAGTAATTATTTGTACACAGCGAGAAATGCTTCCCTGCCTAAATGTCCAATTCTTTGAACTTCTAGGCTTAGAAACAAACAGGGAAGGATAAGGCCAAATCCCTGCATTCTGGGCAGGGGTGTGGGGGGGTAGGGGTGGGGGGAGCGGGGCTCTCTTGCCCTCTGCTGGCAGGCCTGCCCTTGATCTCCTGACTTCCCAATCCTGGCTTTGGGGCTCCTTCCTGGAACAGGACCACGGAGGCACCTACCTTCTGGGCTTCCTCATGCTTCTCAAAGTTGACGAAGCCGAAGCCCCGGGACTGCCCATTGCTGTCCCTCATCACCTTCATGCTCTGTATATTTCCTAGGAAGGACCAAACTGGCTTAGCAGGGAGTTAGAGGAAGAGCCAGCAAGGCCCCTTCCTTCTTACATAAGTCCCCAGGAATCCCTGAGGAAGCACTCCTCCCACCTGACCTGGGCATGGAGGAAGAGCGATACTGCTCCCCCTCCTCCTTTGGGGAGCATGCCCACCAAACGGGGAGAAGAGGTCCTGGAGGCTCTGCTCATCCATGTCCACATGCAGATTCTTCACATAGATGTTGGTGAACCCTAGGGCCCGAGCCCCTAGCTCTGCCTCCCGCTTCTGTCGAGACTTGAAATGGCCTACAAAGCTGTGGATAGATCAACAGAGTAGAAACCACCAGGTTCATTGTCCCTCCATCCCAACCTGGGCCGACCTGGCAACCCTAGGTCCCTTGGACCAATTGCTATCCTTCAGCTTCCTGTCTCCTGTTGGAACCCCGGCAGAGCCATACTCCATGGCCTGAATGTGTCCCAAGCCCAGTTGTTTTCAATAGGCAAGAAGCTATATTCCAGACCTCAACCCTTACATGAGGTTACAAGGACATTTATTCGAGTGACACATTCACACAGAATAAATGCTCCAGGCTAGGTACCTGAGGACACAAGAAAGGAGATCATGGATTTGGAATCAGATACAAGCCTAGATCTTCATTAACAGTGGCCTAGCTGTGGGAACCCTTCCTAAGCCAGTTACTGAAGCTCTCCACACCTTAGGGTTTATTCCTGTAAATCTGGGGTCCAATTCACACCATGGGGCTTTGTTTATCCATTTAACAAGTATGGGGAGTTCTAGAGAAGCGAGGTGAGCTTTTCAGACACAGTCAGTGTTGGGATCCCTGGTGGTAAAGGGGAGAAGACTGACACCATTTAAATACAACATTTATTATAAAACACAGAGTTTCTGAGCTAGGGACACAGCTCAGTAGTAGAGTGCTTGCCTAGCATTTACGAGCCCCTAGTTCAATCTCAAGCATAGCTAAAAAGGAAGGAAAGGAAAAATGTAGAATTTTCAAAGTTCACATAAGCACATCTACGAATCATTCTGGGGTAGGGAGAGGAGAGACGAGAAGAATCTTACTGTGCTGTCCAGGATTCCCTGAAACTCCTGAACTCAAGTAACTCTTCTGCCTCAGCTTCCCACGTAGCTGGGACTACAGGAACACACTACTGCACTTGGCCAAAAAGATTCCTTGATTAACAAACGAAGACCAGGTATATAAAAGGCAGGTGGTTTATGGAGGGCATGTGTCATAAGTAGGTTGAAGCAGACGCCAAGAGTTGAACACCAAGCTTCAGCAGTGAAACCCAGAGAAGTGGTCGCTAGTGACATCTGTGAATCCGGTTAAGCTCAGAACAAAGTAATATGAGCAATAGACAGGACCCGGAGAAACTCCAGATCAAAGGACCCAGTGCCTCTGGCAACTCAGGCAGGGATAGTAACTCACACGTGTAATTTTAGTACTTGGGAGGTGGAGGCAGGAGGATGGAGAGTTCTAGATCATCCCAGCTACATAGTATGAGACCCTGTCTGCCAGGGGTTGGTCTGCTGTTGCTATGTATTCAAATGCTAAAAAACGGTCCCCAAGATCTGGTTGCCCATGTTGAGGGGACCTTCATCGGGGTTTATAGCTTGTAAATAAAATACCTGGTTTGTGTATCTTTCATATAGGCTAGCTAGAATTTGTAATTCCTTTTACTCCTGTCTCAAAAAGAAAAACACAAAACAAAAAAAAGTTGTCTTCCTTCCCGGAGCACAGGGCTGTATGGCTGAGCCATCAGACAGGCAGATTCCAAATGTGGAAAGGACCAACCCGCAGCAGGGTCTTTCCAGATCTGCAGCATAATTTTCCCATCTGTGAAGTGGGGTGATTCCAAACCTGGGCAGACAAAGCATGTGCCTGCTTTCCCATCTGCCCCCCAGGTCCCACAGAACAGCAGCACACAAGGCCAAGGAAAGAAACTGCAGCTGTATAGTCTGAATAACAAATGAAGTCAACAGGCCCATCAATGATTTGGCCGTTAGCTATTTCCCTTGCTCAGAATAGCTCTTAGACACCTATCAACTCCAATTTTAACCAAGGAAAGAGTCCCTGAGAGGCTGAGCAACTCACCTGAGGTTCCATGCCAAGGAAGATCTCTGCGCAGCACCTGGTGCCCACTTAGACAGTCCCAGAAGCAACTCTCCTGATTTCACAGCTCTGCCCCCTTAGCCTCTCCCCTCCCCCAGGCCCAGGAACTCACACTTTGCGGTCGTTCAGCAACATCCCATTCATGGTGTTGATGGCCTTCTGGGCAGCCTCGTGGGTCTCAAAATGCACAAAGCCGAACCCCCGTGATCCATGTTCATTATATACTACCTGGATCACAGGGAGGAAGGATAGAGACACCACCCAGCGGGGACTTCAGGGAGAGAAAGAAGACAAAGGCGGAACAACAGTAAAAGACAATTATGTGGAGGCTGGGGATGGAGCTCAGACCTTGGGCTTTCATGTGGCGGGTTGGCGGAAGACTGAGACCTAATCTCACATCAGCCCCAGTTTAGAACTGGGAAATGGAAGTTTAGAAAGACCAATCCACTTACTTGAGGTGACAGCCTATGTAAGAGTGGACTTGGGATTTCAATCCCATAGCTGTCCCCTGATTCTGACAGCCATGATACTGTAAACCTTGCAGGGCAGGCTGGTGGTAGAAGCTGTAGTACAGTTGCCTGGTCTACAAGAGTATGTGGTAGATAATGTGGCTTCCATTATTTAAAATGTATAACTAAGAGACAGACCCAAATCACGCCCATTTGGATTAAAGTGGGATTTGCAAATAGGAAGTTTTGAAACAGACAGACAGACAGACACACACACACACACACACACACACACACACACACACACACACACCGGTTTTACTTAGCTTTTGTTTGAGGGATTTTTGAGACAGGATCTTGCTCTGTAGCCCAGACTGGCTTCAAACTTGAAATCCTCCTCCCTCAGTCTCCCAAGTGCTAGGACTACAGCTGTGTCTTACGGTGCCCACCTCACAAAACTACTGACAATGGGTATTCCCGGGATCAGGGCTGGAAAGGATAGAGCTTATTTTTTAGTTTCTTCTCTTCTACGGTGTTTGAATTTTGCCAATCTACATATTAGTCTAATAACAAATGCACTTCAATTTTGTAACAGAACACTCCATGTCTGTTGTGTAATGGGTCTGACTCCAGCTGAAAGGTCAGAAGTGGAGAACCAAAAATACCTCGGTTTTCAGCTCTCGGTGGACTTGAATGAAGGCTTTTAACCCCATTTCTAAGGTAGCTCTGACCCCAGTTATCACAGAACCAGCGCCTGGCCCCACCCACTGGCATTATCCACCACTCCATTCCCATTCCATTGCTGAGATGCTCTTCCTAAAACGGTGATTGTGACTAGGTCCCTTCAGCCTCCAGTGGCTTCAGCTATGCATAGAAGTCTGTCAACCTGGCATGTTGAGGCATAACAAATCCTGTATCCAAACCCTTGCTTATGGAGCTGCGGAGAAGGCTCTGTGGTAAGAGAACTTGCTGTTCTTGCAGGGGACCTGGGTTTGATTCTGTATTGGAGAACTCACAACTGCAAGTAACTCCAGTTGCAAGGAGCCCCACACCCTCTTCTGGCCTCCGGGGGTTTTGTGCCGTGCGCGCGCACGCGCGCGCGCGCACACACACACACACACACACACACACACTGCACATAGAGACAAGCAGGCACATACAAGTGTATATAAATAAATATAATTCTCAATCTCATACCCCTTACACACTCCGCTATGGCTCCACCCCCAAGCAGGGACTTTCTACTTTCAGTTCAAGGTCAGCTCTTTTAGATTCAGCCATGTTGACTGCCCTCCCCACCAAATGTGGGACCATCACCAGCTAAAGATATATACTTATCAGAGAACCTTCTCAAGAAATTCTTTGTTTTCTTTTGTTTTGTTCTTGATTTATTTATTTTATGTCTGAGTACACTGTCGCTGTCTTCAGACACACCAGAAGAGGCCGTCAGATCTCATTACAGGCAGTTATAAGCCACTATGTGGTTGCTGGGAACTGAACTCAGGACCTCTGGAAGAGCAGTTGGTGTTCTTACCCGCTCAGCCATCTCTCCAGTCCCCCTCCTCCCTGCTAGGAATTCTTAACTTCTGAGACCCAGTGGGAAAATTAAAATAAATGACTGGCCCAAGGTCAACCATTCAGTAGCAATGTCAAAATTATTGCATGTTCATTTAGATGCTTCATGTCCCAAATACCTTTTCAGAGATGGCACACGTAACAGTCCACCTCCCCACACCTATGGAGGGAGTTCTACCACTGCCCCTTTCAGAGGGAGTCAAAGTAGATGCAGGGTAATGAATTGCCAGACACTACACAGCATTTGAACTCAGGACGTGGCCTTGCGTATCCTTTCTGGCCCAGTGTATTATGTTGCCTTGCTGCTACATGGCTGGCTTTGCACGTAGGTGGCCCGACTCTGATCGTGTGTGTGTTCTTCCCAAGGTGCCACAGACTGGCCTAATGGCTCCCTCCTTTCTGGGCTCCTGACTCCATGAGAGCCTCAGCCCTCTCCCTCAGCCCAGTTATTCCTCAGTTATTCCTAAGACTCCTACCAGTTCTAGCCAAGCCTAGGAGTGGAGGTTGTTCCTAGCCATGCCCACAGCAGGGGTTCCTTAGACCCACAAGGACTTCTTGCCTGTGTCACACAAAGCTTGCTATGCAGTCTTTCGTGGCCCAGGGGACTCAAGGCCTGAAGAAGTGGGATAGACGTCCCCTGCTCAATTTCCTTCAGTGAGTCTGGCAAACCTACTAGTTCAATGACTCTAAAGCCAGGCATGGTGTGCACAGCAGCAATCCCAGCGCTCCAGGAGACTGAGGCAGGAGGACTGCTTTGAGTTTGAGGGTAGCTGAACTACATAGAAGCCATAGTAGCCATAGTAACTCAAGGCAAGGTAGGACTATGTAAGACCTTGTCTCAAAAAACATTACGATGATGACAACAACAACAACAAAAACCACAAAATCGAGCCCAAAGCTTTTAACATTAACCATCCATCTATCTAATACATTGAACTGCAGACAAGAAATCTTACAGCTTCAACCTCTGTGGCCTCAAGCAAAACTCAGAAATCCCCCTAGGAGCATCTTAAAGGACAAACAAGACCCTGTGCTCACAGCGTGTAAGAATGTCGTAGACTACATGTAAGCTTCTTCCTTCCACCGGTCCTCAAGGTGAGGAGCTGCCTGTTTCTCTCAGTATACATCTCAGGTGCCACTCTACTCCCTTGGGTGGCAGAGACAGGCCCTATCCACAGAGAAGGTAGGAGGAACCAGCTGAGACCTGAGGGACCGTGGCTGGCTCATATCAGTACTCAGGAAAGGCTCAAACCCAGAGATCACGGTATCTCTGTCTCTGCCTCTCTAGAAACCGCAGGGCCATCCTCAATGACGTCCAGGGCACAAACCCAGGCTTTAGCCCTCTACTCAGCACACAGGGACCTAGTAGTAGGCTTCTAGTCCTGAACATATTCCTATATAAGGTTGGAGAACTAAGTAGAGCCCTTCTCAGACCGTAATAATCCAGTCAGTACTTAGGGCATGGCACAATGAGGAAAAACTCAATGTTGTCCTTGGATGCAGAAAACTGGATACAAAGAAAGACTTGGAGACAAGCAGTGGCTAAGACTAAAACGGACTTTAAGTTCTAGTATAAGAAATATCTTAAAAACAAGATGTGGTAGGGACTGGGCATGAGGCTCAGAAGTAGACTGGGTTCCATCTCCAGCACCAAGGGAAACCTGAAGCACGATGTATCTGCTGATTGCTTCAATGTCCCCAATTAACAGTTTTGATGTAACCATATACTTCATTCTGTCTTGTTGTTTTTGTAGCTAGCTACACCTTCACTTGCAAGTGCATTGGTCTGGGACTGGCTTTGGCCTATAGAGAACAGTAGGGGTAAAGGGGTCCTGAGTCTAAGCTGAAGTTTTAGGTAGCCTGGTAAACTTTCAGGATTCTGAGACCTGCCACAGCTGTGGGAAAGACCTGGGCTAGCCTGCAGGAGCATGGAAGACCACACGGAGGAAATCCCAGATAGTTTAACTGTCAGCTTGCCAGGCCCACATGGGCCTCCTGAGAGTTCCCGGCAAGCTCAGGTAGCATGTAAGGGAACCCAGCCAGAAATGCTGTCCAACTGAGCTCAACCCAAATCACCATTTCCGAATTATAAACTAAACAACCAGTATTGCTGACAGCCATGAGGTAGGGAGATTACACACCATGATCTAGCTATTAGATGCAAAGGTGACCTCTAACGGTTCTGAAAAGATAAAACCATGAATAGCTCTTGGCTAAGTGCCAAAGCCTGTGATGTGAAGTGCTGGTTGGCATCCCTCTACCACAGGGGTATTTGACACCAACTGACTTTCCCAGAGGGGACATACCCACCTTAGAAGAGAGGATGCTCCCAAAGGTGGAGAAGGTGTCATACAGAGCCTTGTTGTCGATGGAATTCTCTAAGTTTTTGATAAAGATGTTGCCCATACCAGACTTTCGAAGGCCTGGGTCTCGGTGGGACCACATGATTCGGATGGGCTGGCCTTTGACCATCTCAAAGTTCATTGTGTCCAGTGCCCGTTCCGCTGGAGGAGAGGCAAGGAGAGAAAGGGGCAAGTCAGGTGACATTTGTGACCCTGAATCTTCAAGTCCTTCTAGGATGGAGGAAAGGAAAGCCATGGTCCGAGCCTGGGAGACTGGTGGATTATGCTGAGGGAACTGTACATAGTACTCCTCACACATTGCAGAAAGATCAACTCTCAGCAAATAGCATGGATCCCCATCATACACACGGGGATGCTGAAGCTTGCAAAGGCAGAGCCAGGCTCTCCTGGCTGGACGCACATTGAGTGAGTGAGCATGTTAAAGAAGGGGACCGCCCTCACCGGTTCCTCATCCTCACCCATGAAGTGAGGAGATGGTGATGGCACCTTCCTTCCCACACCTAAATGAGGCAGCGTCACCTACTGCCAGGCTGTCAAGAAGGTGGATAAGTAAAACATGTAATGAACGGTCCTTGGTTTCTTCCTGATGCAGGCAGGGAATAGGTGTTTGGTAAATGGCGGCACGTGCAGAACCAGAAGTCTCTGCTCAGCACCCTTCTACTTGGACAGCCTATTCCTTGCAGGTAATATGCTGCACAGAAGAGGCAAACAAAATGCAGTGGCGCAGGCCACAGAACCCTGTACTTTTCATCCTGGGCTAACAGACCCAGTCAGGATCTCCGTAGTTCAGGTCTCCCCTCTATAAACTGGGCCCTGATGGTCAGGTCTTGCTTCAGTCAGGAGCTTTGCAGAGAGGCATAGGCAGAAGAGGGGTGTAGGGAGGGCCTCCTGGATTCAGAGAACCTCCTCACTCACACAGGAGGCCTGAACTACTTCATCTTGAGACAGGACCTCAACATGTAGCCCATGCTGGCCTCAAGTTCATGTTCTTGCCACGGCTTTCCCAGTAGCTGGTGGAGGACAGTTCTTAGTTACATCTCTGGAGTGGTTCATACACTGTCACTTGAGAGTACATCCAGTGTCCCTCATGGTACGTCACACTCGGGTTTCCCATTCTTCACGTTACAGAGAAAGGAGCCTTGGCCTCTTGCCAAGGGTGGTCCTGCCCGGTGGCACAGCCTCACCAAAACCATGGTTCTTAACCTCTGTCCTCCGTTTTCAGCAGAAGACCAGACGTGCTCGGCTGACAATTACTAATCAACGCTTTCACCCTGACAGAGTGGCTGACGGAGCCTACAGGAGGCAGCTCTTCCAGAATGAGAAAGGTGAGGCACCTGGGGTAGACCTCCTGTCAGGCTACACTGGAGGGCAGGAACCCAAGGTCTCCTCCCCACTTTCCACCTGCAAGGCTTTGGGCAACTTCCTCCCAGGTGCTGTCAATCTCGTCTATAACCACTCTGGAAGGGGGTGCAGAACCCCAGTTTCCTTCCACCCAGGCCAACCGAGCTCAGAGTGGTTGAACCACTTGCCTGATGTCACACAGATCCTGGATTCCTAACCCAGCTCTGCTTAATTCCAAAGCCACTCAGCAACAACCAGCAGGCCCAGCAGTAACTGCCAATTCTCCCTTCAGCCACTGAATGCCTACCTTCCAACTCTCTGTCTTAGGCCTCATTTTCCCTAACTATGATACAGAAGATAAACACACCCAGTCTTCCCTGGCTACGATCTGTAATATAAAATACCCGCAATTAGCAACAGGCCCATTTCTACCTAAAAAGATAGATAGAAAAATCACTATTCCTGAGCTAATAGAAGTTTGTTTGAGAGAAAACTTTCCGGTTCAGGATGGTCGTTATCAAAAGGAAAGTATTTGGCCCAAGAATGTTAAAAAGCAAAGTTTTCTCTTCTCTAGGGCTCACCGTCAGCAGGCTGCTGGAAATTGATGTAGGCATAGCCCAGAGAGCGCCGGGTGGCCACGTCCCGACACACGCGGATGGAAAGAATATTGCCGATGGGGGAGAACATCTCATAGAGCATAGATTCGGTCACGTCGGGGTGCAGATCGCCCACATAGAGCGAGGAGAGTGAACAGCCATGGCCACCGGTGTCCATGGTGTACAGGGCACCCAGAAGTGGGCCAGCAAGCAGCCCCAGCTTGCAGGGTGCCGGGGCCTGGTAATCGTAGCGGCGGCGGTAGCAAGGCTCTGTCAGTCGTCTTGTTTGCCTGTGCTGGGCCCTTGCCTTTACCACGCTTGCAAGCCAATCCCGGTGCCCAGCCCCACCCACCTGGGAGTCCTCAGGCAGAGAAAGGCACAGGTGGCTGGCATCTCCCACCTTGCCTAGGAGGAAGGCCAGAGGTCTGGGGCACGGCGCCAAGGCAGATTGTGATGGAGTTGTTTAGAAGAGGCTGGGTGCAGGTTCGAACACCAGGTCATTCATTTCCTCTCTATAGAAAATGGGGACCGGGCTGGCGAGATGGCTCAGCAGTTAAAAGCACTGACTGCTCTTCCAAAGGTCCTGAGTTCAAATCCCAGCAACCACATGGTGGCTCACAACCAACTATAACAAAATCTGACACCCTCTTCTGGAATGTCTGAAGACAGTTACAGTGTACTTACATATAATAAAAATGACTCCCTCTTGGGAACGCTGAAAGGAGAAGGCTTTTTGTGGCTTCAGTACAAATCAGAGAACTCGTACTCAAACCCCATTATGAGGTTTTTAAAGAGTTTGGGGCTGGCAAGATGGCTCAGTGGGTAAGAGCACTGATTGTGTGTCTGAAGACAGCTACAGTGATTTACGCCGGAGTGAGTGGAGCCAGAGCTCAATTCCCAGCAGCCACATGATGGCTCACGGCCATCTGTACAGCTACAGTGTACTCATACACATAAAATAAACAAATACATCTTTTTTTTTTTTTTTTTTCGAGACAGAGTTTCTCTGTGTAGCCCTGGCTGTCCTGGAACTCACTCTGTAGACCGCTGGCCTCGAACTCAGAAATCCGCCTGCCTCTGCCTCCCAAGTGCTGGGATTAAAGGCTGTGCCACCACCGCCTGGCTCTGTTTTACATTCTTAAGCACAGGCTATTATAGAATTTTTTAAAAACTATTTTTTATTTTTTTTTAAAGATTTATTTATTTTATGTATATGAGTACACTGTAGCTGTCTTCAGACACACCAGAAGAGGGCATCAGATCTCATTACAGATGGTTGTGAGCCACCATGTGGTTGCTGGGGAATTGAACTCAGGATCTCTGGAAGAGTAGTCAGTGCTCTTAATAACTGAGCCATCTCTCCAGCCCTATTGTTTTATTTTTTAAGATTTTTGTTTTGTTTTGTTTTGTTTTTCAAGACAGGGTTTCTCTGTGTAGCTCCATCTGTCCTGGAACTCACTCTGAAGACCAGGCTGGCCTTGAACTCACAGAGATCCTTCTGCCTCTCCCTCCAGAGTGCTGGAATTAAAAGCACGTATCACCACCACCCCACTTTAAGGCTATTTTCAAAATATGTGTGTGGATATTTGCACATGAGTGCATACACTCATGGAGGTCAGAGGTGTTGGCCCTCCATGGAGCTGGGGTAACTACAGGAGGTTGTGAACTACCAAAACGTAGGCTCTGGGAACCAAACTCAGGCCCCCTGCATGAGCAGTATGTACTCAGCCACTGAGCCTTCTAGCTTCCTTTTGTTTTGTTGTTGTTGTTGCTTTTCATTCACTGAGGGTTTCCTATACTGATCTAGTGTATTTTAATCATGTCCACCCTCCTTCCCCTCTCTAGCTTCCTCTAAGTCCCCTCCTCTGTCTTCCCCCTGACTGTGTCTTTAACAGTCCACTGAGTTCAATAGTGGTACCCATATATGCGTGGGTGTGAAGCCATCTACTAGAGTATGGTCAACTTTCCAGGGGCCACACCCCTGAGAACACTGACTCTCCTCTTCTTAGCCATTAACTAATTGTGCAGGCGACCACAGCTCCCGGGAGTTCATGAGTGTGGCAGTCATTTGACCCATAACCTTGTCAGAAATCATACATGTCTTACCCAACCATAAAATTCTCAAGAATTCCTCAGCTGGCTCTCACACCATGTGGAATAACTTCCTGTTCTTTCCTTTACATTTGTTTGGTTTGCACATCTTCAAGGCGTGTTTCTAAATCTAAAACCCTGAGGTGATCATATCATCTATCTAATGAAACGGTCTTACAGAGGGCAGACAGTACAGCAAGGTCCTGGACTATCCTTCTGTAACTACACAGGGTGGGTTTGCATCCTGATGAGAAAAGCCAATAGTAGTAGTAGTAGTAGTAGTAGTAGTAGTAGTAGTAGTAGTAGTAGTAGTA
>JADRCD010200333.1:0-37358 GCA_019843815.1 Montemys delectorum | reverse complement strand
TAGTAGTAGTAGTAGTAGTAGTAGTAGTAGTAGTAGTAGTAGTAGTAAACTGACTGCTTGTAGCAGAGAGTGATTTGTTTCTAAAGCAATTTCCTCCTTGGATGAAGTAAGTATGGGGGTTTTATATAAGTCTACACAGATACTGGACTAGGTGGCTCTCTCCTAAGTACACTCAGGTAAAGTATTCTCCTTAGAACACTCAGCTTAAGATGCTGAAATGGATGCTTAAGACTAACACAATGGACAGGAATGCCTCTGGGCATATTCAGCCTGCACTATAATGTTTTAACAGACCTTAAACATCTTGAAGTTACAGTAATGGGGGATTCCATATCTGAAGGTTTCTGCCTTGCTTACGGGCTAACAATTCCATGACAATGGGGCTATAGAGGAAACCCTGAGGAAGCACTTCAGAGGTTGTTCCTGCTGAGTAAGAGTCCGGGCATCCAGCAGTTAGGGGAGTGGTTGGACAAGCATTGGGGAGGGGGCGATCTCATCACTTGCACTGGCAAAGGAGCAATGCTGGGTATAGCATGGACAGGGTAGCATTATTCTATTTAGCTCTAATTCAGCCATTCTCCATGAACTGTTTGGCTCTTTTGTTGTAACATAGACATTTATTTATTTATTGTTAATTTATTTATTCTGTGTGTCTGTGCACACCCATGCATGTGTGCGCACAATGGTATGTGTGTACAGGTCAAAGGGCATATGGAAGTTGGTTCTCTCCTTCCAGTATGTGGGGCCCTTGTAGATCAAACTCAGATCCTCAGACCTGGCAACAAGAGCCCCCACCAATGGAGCCACCTCCATGGCTGCTGCTGCCACTGCCTGCCTCCCTTCCTCTGCATCCTGTCACTCTGTCTCTGTATCTCTCCAGAGTCTATGTAGTCCCGGAGCTCACTATGTAGACAAGGATGGTCTCAAATATACAGATATTTTACCTTCCTCTGCCTCCCAAGGGCTGGAATGAAAGGATGTGCCACCATGCCTGGCCTCCATCTGGTTTTACTGGTCACACTGGGTTTGGGGTGAACAACCAATCCTTTCAGAAATCTTCATGGTTTCTGTAGTTTTGCCCCAGATCCCTGGGCAGCCCATTGTTTGTTATCTCTTGCCCTTGGCAGGGAGTTAAACAGCTCTCCGCTCACTCAACCAGGCAAGCCTGCCTTAAACTCACAGGCAATGGGAACCTTCCCAAGTGGTGTGCGGAGTGTGTTCCAGCAGCCCATCTATTATCTGGGGAGAACTGTACAGAAGCCAAGGGTAGACCATTAGTCACCCACACAATAGATGTAATACCTGTGCCACCCCATCTATCCATCCGCCATTGCTCACTGTTCTTGGCACCTTTCAGGACTGCCAACGTCCATTTAGCTCCAGAACCTACCACATTAATAGGGGACAGATAAATCTGCAATTCTCTGTTCCATTCCTCATTTAAATCTTAGCCACTTCTGAGGGCTGAGGGGGTCCAGATCTTCTTCCCCTGCCACGACAACCCTCTCTTTGCCACTGTGTGCCCCGAATAAGCTGATACATAGTTTGAGAGCCTTCCCTCCAGGGCAGTGGCTCTCAACCTTCCTAACACTGTGGTTGCTATTCATAACTGTAGTTGTTACTGTTATGAATCATAACAGTATCTGATATGCAACCCTTGTGAAAAGGTCATTCAACTCCCAGACCCACAGGTTGAGAACCGCTGTTTTAGAAACTCAAAAGCACCAAATTTAGTTTCAAGAAAAATGCTTCATTTTAATTTTATATGTATTAGTGTGAGGGTGTCAGATCCTCTGGAATTGGAGTTACAGTTATGAGCTGTCACGTGGGTGCAGGAATTGAGCCCCAATCCTCTGGAAGATCAGGCAGTGCTTTTGACCACTGAGCTATCTCTCCAACCCCTAAAGCAGTATTACTTTTTCTTCTTTTATGTGTATGTATATTTTACCTGTATGTAAGTCTGTGAATCATGTTCATGCCTGGTCTGTGGAGGCCAGAAGAGGGCAACAGGTCTGAAATTACAGGCAGTTATGATCAGGGAATTCAACGGGGTCCTCTGAAGAACAGGCAGGAGCTCTTATCCACTGAGTCCTGTCTCCAGCCCCAATGCCTGCCCTTTTCAATGCTTTCCAGATCCAAATATTTGTGGCAATTCCAGGAAATACTTAAGTGTCCTTAATGGTCCCCATGAGCTGACAGTCCACAAGGGACTAAACTCCCTACTGTCTCAGACAACAGCCTTTTTCTTGAAAAAGGAGGGTAATAATCTCCATTTTCATTTCCAACCCAACTTGCCCCACGCTCCCCAGCCTCACAAAACCAGCTGTTAATCTTTCATCTTTTTTTGATGCATGTGTGATCAGGGGACATCTTCCCTTCTTTCCTCCTACCATGTGAGTCCTGGGAATCAAACTCTGGTACTCTGGCCAGCAGCAGGTACATACTTTCTTTTTGCCTATGAAGCCATCGAAGGCTGTCTCCATTCAAGTTGTTCAGAGGCACAACAAACTGATATCGTTTTCCTGTCTAAGGCCAACTCTGCATGTTGAGCCACGGACCTTCCCTTCCTCTGTACGACCAACTCTTCTCGTAGGTTCCGAGTTTTGGATCCCAGGAAGAACACATGTGTACTACATCAGCTGTATAAAACAATCCCTCCACCTCATCCCTCCCTTCCTCTTCACTTAACACACAGATGGAAACAGCAGGTAACATCAATTCTTCCACTGTAATTCCTCCTTGCTGGCAGCATGGCCTCAGCCACGTCTTTTTACCTCCAGCATGGGCCATGCGACTGCCATTACCGCCTGCTCACAATCCTGACCCACAAATACCTTCAAAGACTGTGATACACTTTCTTGTCCACCAGCTGCTTATTTGAGGGGGTATATCACTTACCTGGAAGACCCTACTACAGAGGCAAACAGCCACTTTGGGGTTTCCCTGACACTTGGCTCAGTTGTATGTCTTATCACCTAGAGCTGGGGCCATTAACTGCTCCTTCCAGACTCATCTTTGGTTTTGGTGAATGGAGCATCACAGGGTTTTTTTCCTAGGGAGATACAGACACATCTATTCACTCCAGGTAGGGAAGATACTAAAAGACTGAAGAAAGGATTCCATCCACGTCCAGTTTGGCAAACCAGTTGAGTTTTATTGGGTTACTGACAGGAGGGAGCATGGCAGGTTCTAAGGCAACTGCATCACTGTCAGGGTCCCCTGCACCTTAAGAGTGGCTCTGCCACCAGCAGTGCTGCCGTCTCTGCCCGTCCAGCCAGTGTGCTCACGTACTCTTGTGGAATATGCCCCACCCCCTCTGAAAGAAAGGCAAGGGTCTTGCACAGGTGATCTGGCTCAAGCCGGCAACGATCACATCCAGCTTAACAGAGACGGCTGGCTAAGACATCTCTACTGCTGGTTCTAAAGGGTGAAGTCAAACTATTAACTCTTTAAAGGAAAAAACCCAAAGTAGATGGGATCAGAATGGTCCTGAGAACGAGAGAGATGGTGGTGACACATCAATCCACAGGCAACTAACTGATAAAATGTTTTATTTCACTTTTGAGTTTTTACACTTTCCTGATTACTCTGTGTAAGGTAAAACTAGAATGTTTAAAAGACATACACGGATCTAGCACATCAGTAACTGGAGTTTCTTTTTCTTTTTGCTACACTATTTTCACAATCACGGGTGTGCTTGCTAGGCAAATATAACCACCACAGAAGCAAACGTTAGGCAGAATACTGCTAAGGAAAAAAAACAGAGCAAAGAGCTACCAGATATACAGACAGGCT
This sequence comes from Montemys delectorum, assembly GCA_019843815.1. Lineage (NCBI taxonomy): Eukaryota > Metazoa > Chordata > Mammalia > Rodentia > Muridae > Montemys > Montemys delectorum. The sequence goes on along the minus strand of JADRCD010200333.1, from coordinate 33,563 downwards.
TGGTTCCACACTCACTACTGCGTCATCAAGCGCCAAGTATTAACTGCACATTTTTTTGTTCAGCTAGAAGAGATTTTTTTTGTGGGTTTTTTCTTTTTTCTTTTTTTTGGTTTAAATCAGTGCATGAATTCTTTTCGTATTTCAGCAGATGGACAAACAGATGAACTATGGCTACGGCTACATGGAATGTCTAGGTAGAGGGGTGATACTGTGAGACTGAAGGCCTGGCTGTTCTCGGTTCACTCTATTGTAGTGTCCATGCAACTTCCCTGTGTTATAAAAGGTCTTGTTGAGACGTGTCTGAGAATGAAGCTGGATGAGTACATTGGAGGGTCTGGTGACAGGCACTAACAAGCATTGTCAGGGCTGGGTGCAATAAGGGAAAATCATGGAGACTTAAAAATACTTTTTTTTTTTTGATTTGGGTCCCACTATGACGAACAACTGTGCTGAGAACTGGAGGATGTGGGTCGGTGGTGCTGGAAGGTCTCTTTCTCAACACCTTAAAGCAAAGCTTGCTCACCATGTGTACAACACCCCGCCCTGTCCATACAGTATTGACTAATAAAGGCTTCCAAAGAAACCACCCAAGGAAGCAGAAAGCTGTAAATTTAAAGAGGAAAAAAGTCCACAGTCAGAAGGACAGGGCAGAAAGAATGTTAAATTTCAAAGCTTCCATCCTCTAAGCTAGGAGGAATCCCACGATCATGAGTGGTCCTCAGGCGAGAGGCCGTCTCCACACAACATTATTCGTAAAGAATCATCCAGAAAACTGGTATGCCAATTATAAGATACACTACTTTCTCTCCTTTCTTCCCCCTCTCCGTTAGCTAGGGGGTAACAGCCTTGTTTCCACACACTGCTAATCAGGAACACACTGCTATAGTCAAGGGGTTTAGTCACACATGTGGTATGAACATGGGACCTTTTTTGTGGTGACACAGCCCAATTATCAACCAAAGAAGTTCACTTTCAGATTTTGAATTCCCTCAGAAGACACTGCAGATATTTGTGGTCATGATCTTTTAAGTGGCAACAGCCCCAAATGATCAAGGGTCAAGAAGCCCTCAACCACAGGCAGAATTACTGTGACTTACCAAACTCGGGATGCTAATGGTAAGCGTCTCCCCCAGGTCCCAGCACCACAACAGAATCTCTAGAGCTTTCTGTACAACTTTACAACAGAATTGTATTTCAGTGACCATTTTGATATCAGATTAAACTTTCCAAAAAGTTACACATAATTCAGGTCTATTTTTTCCTACCAGAAAGAGTTCTGCTAAGTTATAAAACCCCATAATCACAGTGTTCAGTTTGTAAAAATTAAACACACAGTAATCCTTGTCAATGTTGATCAAAATCAAGACTCCGAAATATCATGGCATTTAAGGGACCAGTCTGAGTTTTAGATACAAATACCAGCTGTTCATCCCAGGGACCATTTTTGCAAGGCTTAGGCTGTGAAAAATCGAAAGTCCACATTAGATTTTTTTGTTTTTGTTTATCGCACAAAGGGACATAATGTGGAGGATACAAAGTGACACCAAACAGATCACAGAGCACAACAGACATTAGTTCTCTCCCTCTCCAGCATCTCCTTCATCCCCCTGGTTTTCTGACGTCCACAGCTGCAAAAGAAAAATAAATAAAAAGCTGTAATAAAATTAAGGTCATTCAAAGTTTTCTTCAAGAGGCGGTCCAGTATAATTTACCTCACTTAACTATCATTTTGAAAAGAATAAAAATGTTTTTCATGTATGGGTGTTGTGCTTGCATGTATGTCTGTGGGCCTTTTGCATGCCTAGTGCCTTAGGAAGCCACAAGAGGGCACTACATCCCCTAGAACTGTGGGCCGATGTGAGGGTGTGGCTCCTTTGGAAGAACCACTGAGCCATGTTTCCAGGCCCCTCACTCAACTATTTAAAATTCCCTCTTACCGCAGACAATGACTGAAAAGGCATAAAGTTCAGCAGTAAGATATGGTAACTGTCTTAACAGAATACAAAGCCGTCTTAAATCTTGGATAACATGGTACCCACTCTCCGGAGGTACTTACGGTGAGATTGTCCCTGAGCAGCTGCATGATCAGGGTGCTGTCTTTGTAAGACTCTTCATTCAGGGTATCCAGTTCAGCAATCGCTTCATCAAATGCCTAAAACAAAAACAAAGTGTGCTTAGCAAAGATCTCCACACTCTCCGTGTTAGCTCTATCTGTCCTGCTGTAAGAGGACGGGAGCTCTTCTGTTCAACTAGCTGCCACCTGTCCCAAATGTATGACATCTCTCTCTATCTCTCTCTCTCTCTCCCCACCCTCTCTCACACACACATACATACAGACACACACACACACACACACACACTCCCACACACACCCCAAATGTATGACAGCTATCATACACACACAGACACAGACACACACACACACAGAGAGAGAGACACACACAGCACCAACCAGCAATGATATACCCAATTAACAGCGTTTTAGTAAAAAAAGAAAAATCATTCAAGTTTTTAATTATCAAAGGGGTTTCTATTTTTTGTTTAAACTAAAAAGGTCTGGACACAAAGGTCAAAGTGGAGACTAGTAAAGCTCACTTCACTGAACTTGATTTGTTTCAGGGGTTCATGTTATAGAATCCACTTCAGGCACTGTTTTCAAATTAAAGTTTCAAGTAACAGTATACACCAGAAAAAAAGCTTCTCAAAGAACATAGGAAATAATACAGCACAAGCAAAGTCTGGGCGCCCTCCTTTATGGAGTCCTATCTTGGACAAAGAGGACAATGCCCAATGCCCAAAGCCTGATGAGAACGCCTACTTTTTACCTGGAAGGCTCTACTAATGACTCCAACAGGAACCAAGCAGAGCAAACCAGAAGTCAGCACCAACGTACCAAGTAACAGGTCTGTACTGGTTTTGTAAAATCCCACTCACTTCCTAGAAAATGCTTACTAGTCTAGGCAGTGAGGCCTCTCATAAGCAGAAGGAAGCTCTTGGATAGCAAAGAGTCGTTCCTCACCGTTTTGGCCAGGCTGCAGGCCTTTTCAGGAGAGTTTAGAATCTCATAGTAAAAGACTGAGAAATTCAGCGCCAGGCCAAGGCGAATGGGGTGTGTAGGCTGCATTTCTTTCTTGCTGATTTCAAACGCTTCTTGGTAAGCCTGCTGAGAGTTTGACACCGTGGCTGGAAGGCAGATGAAAATGTTAGTGTCTCGCATAGGCTGCATCACATTCGGGATCCATTATCAAGACACTTTAGCAAAAGAGGCTACATTGGACAAGCCATCAAAACAAAGGTCCATGTCTTCTACATTCCACCTAAACATCTGCTAAATGTCTATGCTAAGGATTGTACTAAATGCTTTGGAAGAAAGCTGGCAGTTACAATGAGGCCTGTTAAAGCAGCCAAGAAATACAGACACAGCTCTTCATAAGAACAAATGTGGATAATCTAGTGAAAAAAAGTGATGGGGTTTAAGATCGGCATGAACAAATTCAAGCTTTCAACTCACTCGCATGTGGCCTGGGGCACGTAAAAACATCTAAATGCCAACTCTGGTTTCTTTTATTGGAAAACATGGGAGACTCTCACCTAAATTCCAGGTGCTAAGAGGATAATGCAAGCCCAATTACTCAGCACACAGTGAACACTGAATAAAACAGCTACAATCCCATCACAGTAAGCCATGTACTAAAAAGAAAGGCACTCTCCTATGGTGGTCTCACACAGGTCTCCCTCATCGGTGGATGCCTGAAACTAGACAGCACTCCAGCCTAGCATACATGCTCAGATAAATTAAGACAGGAAGCCAACAGAACAGTTTTAACAATATACTGTAATGTAATCTGCATTTCAGAAACCATCAAGTCACTTGAACACAAGGAGCACCATACTCGAATAGTCAATCAAGTAACCAATATGGGAACTAGGTGATGACCAGGGGACTAGCGCATACAGGGTTACTTGGGGCAAAATTTAGACTCATTTATCCCTGGAATTTTCCATTTAGATTTCAGACTAGAGATGCATTAAGTAAAAGTGGGTAAGGCAAAACTGTAGCAATGGGGAACTATTGCTTCATAGTTGTACCTGCAAAAAGGACTATCAATTCCCAGATAAGAGTTTGCCAAGCACATTACATACCAAACTTCTAACACTCTTCATATCTATCCATTGGATAAAGAGATTATTAACCCTGTGACCCCACACACATTACAATGCTGTGGTGTCTGACGTTCTCATTCCCGTGAACCTAAGTATCTACAGTAAACAGAAACCAGACCTCGTTGTGAAATATTAGCTATCCTACTGACTGTATTTTTCAAATGTTACTTACTTTGTTTATTATCTCCAGATGCAACTTCAGAAAGATACCTAAAATAGTCTCCTTTCATTTTTAAGTAGAACACTTTGCTTTCTGCCTGTGTAGCATTGAGAATGAGATATTTGTCCAACAGCTCCTAAAAAGTGATTCACATTAAAAATTTTGAATTGCTTGTGAGATGTTAAGATTACATTTGAGATTTAAGACATGTACTACCAATACTACTGATTCTTCTGAAGACTAAAACCAAAAACCACCAAACAACCACCTCCCCCAAGCCCAACCAACCAAACCACCCGCCCCACCCCCACCTCCACCAATTTTCATTCAAGCTGCTAAATCCTATTTGGCCAAGTCCTAAGAGCAGGTGCCTGTAGTTCCAGGTCCTTCAGGCCACCACAGGGCTCCTTACACTGTAGCTACTACAGTGGAATGCGATGGAAAAAAGATGGCCCAGAACTACACTGCTAACCACATCTAAGTCTTGACTACCAACAAGAGAACCTCTCTTTAATAGTGAAGTAAGTGTGGGGGCATGCACACAAAACATGGGGGAAAGCCTTCGAGGATTAATATTAACAATGCTTAGAAGTGACTTTTACTCTGTCCATCTCTTAAAAACAAAACAACCCCCCACTGACACTTGTATTGCTTCTGTAATTGTGAGTGTGTGGGGCCTTTCCATTCTGGAAAGAAAAAAGCAGCAACAGAACCAAACAGCCAAGAACTAAGTTTAGATTTCATTTGACCTGGGAAGAAAACCTTCTTCTGATGCTTACTGTCTGGTTCCACATGACCCTGGAGAGACTGCCCTGGGACCCCAATCCTCGGATTCCTTGGCTGTACAATGGGGGACCAGCATGACCACCATCTAAGGCAGTTGTAAGGACAAGCGAGGTAATTTATAGCTAGTGCTTAACACGTTGCTTGATACGCAGTAAGCACTCAGTCTAGAACTATTAGTAACAAATTCCTTTAAACATTTATGCTTACAACAAAAGTAGTTCTGAAGGAGTCCAAGCTTCGTATACAGAGCATTATTTTCGAAGAGTTGTTTTAGAATGTGGCATCCTGAAAAGCTGGTTAAGAGGCAGTAAGTACCATGCTCTTCTTCCCGTTCCTTCAGATGCTCTTAAAAGCTGGTCTACATTTCAGGAATTATGGGACTCTCTTGCCTTTGGAATGCATGCCATACTTCATCTGAATACCAGATGCACCTAACATTCAGGAATTAGTGCACCATTAACAAACCCCAAACAACCAAGAGGCGACATGTTTAGCCATGAAACTTATACCAAGAAGCTGATAAAGAGAGAGGCTCAAGGCAAAGCTCAGCTATCAAGGATTTCATTAATCAATATCAGAGTATGCGAGAGGCAGTAGTTGTTTATAAGTATTGTGTAGACAGAGAGGGATAGAACTCCTGGGGGTTGGGGGAGGAGCACTGCCTTTGAGCCAACAAGCTTTATACTGGTTTTCAAAAGAAGCCATCAGGGGAAGTACTTTTAGAGAGACAGACTACTCCAGGAGGGAAACAAGTCCTTTCTCTTTAAAGCAGCCCTCAGTTACTTTTGCTTTCATGTAGAAAAGAACATTTCCTAGTGGGCTCCCGATATAATCATGAGGTGTTCTAGGGTAGGTATCCTTCCCAGGCAACCCCAAGTGTTAGAAGGATCTGCCACCTGACTGCAGTGTACTTAACACATAGGAGAAGTCCCATACCTCCTCTGACTTGGCTTTTAAAGCTACACTGCACTTGACAGACAAGCCTAAGCTGCTCCACCAGATTTCCACACTTTGTGAGGGTATGGCCAAGGAAAGGCTGGAAGGCCTTGAAATCCCTTCCTTTCCAGAGACGAATCACTACTGAGGCTAGGACTGTCCACTAGTGACTGCGGCTCTCTAAATATCTTCTTCACTTGGCTTCAATTTCTAAAGAAAAATGGAGGAATGTTACTGAAATGTTTTCGTTTGCTGCAGGTCTTTTTGAGGGAATGAAAATACCCCAGAGAAGATGAATTCATCAAGAGAGGGTGACAAAACCCAAATCACATGCTTAGAACAAGTTACAGTTGCCTTAGCTTGAGTACAGTGGAGCACCTCCACTCTCTTTCCTATGCTGTTTGAGAGCCTGCCTGGACCGTTTGTTACGCCTAGAGATGGATGTTTAAAGCAAGTGCCGCCCTCACCAGTACGTCATTGCAGATGTCCTGCAGCTCAGCCTCTATCTTCTCACGGTACTCTTTGCCCATCTGCTGCTTCTTCTCATTCCTCTCTGTTTTCTGTTCGATGCTGGAGATGACACGCCAGGAAGAGCGGCGGGCACCTACCACGTTCTTGTAGGCAACAGAGAGTAGATTCCTCTCTTCATTGGAGAGTTCGTGTCCCTGTTCTGTTACAGCCTTCATAGCTGCAGCCATGTCATCATAGCGCTCAGCCTGTTCAGCCAGTTTGGCTTTCTGTACCAGCTCACTCTTATCCATGGTCATTTTCTAGAACAGCAAGAGCACAGAGAAAGCAAATGTCAGGCTTCCAACATTCTTAGAATACAATCAAGAAAGAGAATCATGTACCGAGTGTCTACAGAGCCAAGGCTTTAAGTCATTTTGGTCAGTTGTTATCAACAATCCTACATGGTAGCATATCCCACTAACCCTCCTACCTTCTTAGAAAGCATGAAGATTAAAAGAAAGAAAATGACGAACCGGGACAAGGCCAGCGGAACACAGTGGAAAGTCACGGCTGTTGGGGTGACCTTTTCTACGTTGTATTTTTAATTGTTAATTCTGCTGATGGCAGGATTTTGGTATTGTCATTTCTACAGCTCAACACCAGCTTCCTATGTGTAACAACCCTCAATGGCTTAGGCAACCAAAAAGCTGGATCTGGAGTTGTCTTACCGCTGGCTGATGGCCAGTGACTGAGGCAGGAAGTACAAGGGTGGATCTTGTGGGCAGAGAAAGTGCCATAGGGAAAGCAAGGAACTGCAGATGACAGGAAAGGGCACTGATGGAAGAGAACAGGCAGGGAGGTAAGCCGCTAGCTACCTGGCAGGGGCAGGCCTGGAAGTCGGGTTAAGTTAGATGGGCTGGGGGAGACTGCCTCAGCAAAAGGCCTACAGCTTTAAACATTATTTTTGTGCTGTATTATTTAATACAAGGCCTTTAAACTTGCCTGCTTCTTAGAGCTTCTTTGTTCCACTATCCTCCCTTTCCCTCCCCAATACACAGAAACTACTTTTAAAAACACTTGATTTTAAGCATACATTTCTGTGTGCATGCCCACAGGAGAGTGCACATATGGATGTATGGGGAAAGGAGGAGAACTCTGGGAGCTAGTTCTCTCCCTGCACCATGTGGGTTCCAGGGATTGAACTTGGGTCATCAAGTTTGGCTCCAATATCCCTTCCCTGCTACACCATCTTGTAGCCATCCAATAACTTGTTTTTTGAAGTTTATGCTGCCTACTATTCCAAAGGACCTGCATTTGATTCCCCAAACCTACAGGGCAGTTCATAACTCTGGCTCCAGGGGTTCTGACCACTTTCACCCCACTTCTGGCCTCTGAGGGCAACTAGTAAGCATGCATGTGGTACAGAGATATACATGTGGACACCATAACAATACAATGTCTTTCTTTTTCAACAACTGCCAATACAGAAGACCCTTCTCACTGTCTATTTCACAGCACCCACAGAAGCTACAGGTCAATCAGCAAGCAGAAATGACAGTTGTCCAAGCCAAAAAACAAACAAACAAAGCCAGTGAAATCCCTAGGTTCAGGTCCCAGGCCCTCTTCTCTTACAGCAGTCACCTACAAGTCCACGCATTCTGTATGTGCAGCCCTCCAATGGTGACCTTCTACTAGCCCAAGTTCCTGAGGGACTATGCTACACTAGACATGCAGCACCAAAAGAGAAACGGCAGGGGCTGGAGAGGTGGCTCAGCAGGTAAGAGCTGCTCTTTCAAGAGGGCTTGGGTTCAAATCCCTTCAGGCTGGTAGTGGCTTACAACCACCTAGGACTCTAGCTCCATGGTACAAGGCCCTCTTTTAGCTTCTGTGAGTAACAAGTGCGCGTGCGCACACACGCACACACACAGAGGCATTGTATACATGTGTATATATATATATATACACACACACACACACACATACACATATATGCATGCATACATACACACACACCCCTATATACATAAAAAGAAATAAATCCACCCCAGCACTTAGGAGGTAGAGGCAAGTAGATCTCTGTGAGTTCCAAGGCCAGCCTGGCCTAGAGTGAATTCCAGGTCTGCCAGAACTACAAAGAGAAACCCTGTCTAGAAAAACCAAAATAAATAAATAAATCCAAAATAACTATTTCAAGATTCTTTGATACTGTCAGAGTTCTTGAAGATTAAAAAACATCATGTTACTGTAGACATAAATGTATGTCCTTAAAAGAAAACTGATATTTTCTAAAACTTTCAATTATATATATATATATATATATATACACACACACACACACACACACACACACACACAAAGAAACAAGAAAACATTAACTAAAGGTCCTGATACTTACATAACTTAAGACTTATATAACATGGATTTTGGAACAGCTAGGCCAATTTCAACAGGAAATGGTTACACAACAACTAGTAGTTTGGAGGAAGGCATGGACAAGGAAAACTGAAACAGCTCTTTTTTCTTCACCTACATTACACCCAAGTTGCACTTCAGGCCACTACCATTTTGAGCTACCTCACATCTCAACTGTCAGAACCATCCTCTGAAATCTCCAATAAAGAAACACTCTGATTAAGTTTCCACAGTGCCTTCACAGACCGTGAGACAGGAACAGACAGCAGCCCCTTCTCACATATGCTGCTGTCAAAACAGCTGTGTGCATACAAGTCCACATTCTGTCTTGACTCACTAGGCAATGGCTCTTCCTCACATGACCCCTACACCAACAGCCACTAGCTACATGTGGCTACTCACTAGAAAATGTGACTAGTGCCACCTTTTGAAACCACAACATTTTGGGTATTTAAAGATGTTCATTCAGCTTGTTTTTGGTTGTGGTATCTTTCTTCTTCTCTTTTTGTTTTTCAAGACAGGGTTTCTCTGTATAGTCCTGGAACTCACTCTGTAAACCAGGCTGGCCTCGAACTTAGAAATCTGCCTGCCTCTGCCTTCCAAGTGTTGGGATTAAAGGCGTGCACCACCACTGCCCAGTGGTATCTTTCTTCTTAAAGTTGGGGCTTGAACTCAGGGCTTCATGTACATTATTACACTCATGTACATTATTATTACAGCATTGTGTAACAGCCCTGGACTTTGTCTTTTTTTTTTTTAAAGTCTGTAATGAATCAACCAAAATTTTGTATTGTATTTCTAGTCTCTCCCAGTATCCTACACATTACCTACTATGAGCAAGTAGCTCCTAAATGAGATCCTAAGACAAATCCACCCCACCCCCACAGATTGGGCAGCATCTTCTCCTTCCTCAAATGTAATAACCCAAAGCTCCTGTCCTCAAAGGCTGCTCCCGTACTCCGCAGACTTACCACCTCTTCAGCCATGCTCAGTAACCTCAAGGCTCCCCTTGGGACTACTGTATCACTTAAGAAACACTACTGGGTTGCTTTCAAAGTCCTTCAGCCTGTGAGGTTCTCAGTACACATTCCCACATGCCTTGTTCATACCTCACTCAAACATGCAAGTCTCTTCATCTAGAATGCTGTCCTGGATATTTTACTTCATGCCTATGTAAACTGTATCCATCTGCCTAGAGCGATCTGTGGCCCAGGACTCTGAGTCCACACAAGCCTGTGCTGCAGTCTAAGGCTTCTTTACATTAGGCTATGGTAGTGGAGAACGTATACCACTTAGTTTTCCACACACTACTCTTAATGGAAGGATTCAGACATAATGCCGCAAACTGCTCAAATATGCATCTGTTAAGTTTCTGAACACACATGACTGGGAGAACAAAGAACACACAGAAAGGCAACAGCACCATGTGTCAAAGCACAATCTGTCACTACATAGAAAAGGATCCCATTAAACTCAATATTTTCAGTTTACAAATGCAGACAATAGCATTTCCCTCAGCAGAGTAGCTGTGACCACCAGGAACAGGGCATTAAAGAACAACCCTTATTAAAAGAAAAAAAAAAAATCAATCAACCAATCCACCCACCTACCCATCCATCCATCCATCACCCATCCAGTCACCCATTCACCCACCCACCCAGCCACCCTTCTATCCCTGGGACAGTGGACCAGACAGAAAAATGGTAAGGTTGAGCAGATTCAGGAACCTCAGCAATTCTCATAATTGAGGATGGTAGGCATTTAAATCTACTCTCAACCAGGTGCCTGTCCTGGAACGCACAACCGCCATATCGCAGTGAAAGGACTGTGACAATCAGTCACTTAGGGGCAACACCAGAAGTCCTTCCACATGCTGATGAGGCATTGCTAACACCTCAGACCAAGTCAATAAAAACCATCTGCCTTTAGACCCCACCCCAACCCCAAACGTTTATAAGGTCCTTCCCACATGGAATAAAGTGCCTGAGAGCGCCTGTCTTACTGAGCTCTAACACTCCTAAGTTTTTGTTGCTGAACCTTGACCCAGCCCAAACAGCCCAACCACAGCCACTTCCTGTTCAGTCCTGTTGGCTCCTAGCTGCCAGCAGTGTCTCCCCACTTGCCACTGATTCCAGGGCAGCAGTGGCCGCAGAGGAGGCCTGGCAGCCTGCCTTGCTCCAGCTTCCCCTCAGAGAGCTGTAACACTTTGGTTGTTCTGGCCACTCAAGATCTTTCACTCCTACCAGCCGGGATTCCCCACAGGCTGCACCCCAGGATCGATCGATCGATCCATCCATCCATCCATCCACCCCCCACCCATCTTCCTTCCTTTTTCTCATAATTAATTTTTCTATTCACATTACATCCTAAGTGCAGCCTCCTTCCCCATCCTTGCAAATTCCTGCCCCCAATAAAATCTTTCTTAAAAATACATACCACACAATCTGAAGACCATTAGTTCTCCCCAAGTGCCTATATATTATTATTTTAACCCAAAGTGTCAGCTTTTGAACAAATACACAATATCAAAAGCTGTTAGCTCACTGAAGGAGCACCTGTTCTGTATGCACAGGCCTTGGGTTCAATCCCCGATTCAGAACAATGGACACACACACCCAGGAAGAAGAGAGTCTGGACTGATGTTTGCACAGGAAGCAGTTACATGTTAACATGAGACTCATTTTCTCAGTGAGCTCAAAAGGAGCATACATGTTAATTGTGACATTTTAGCAGTTGCCAATCAGATTTTTCTGGCGTTTATAGGTAATTTAACAGAACTGTATGCATTTCTTTCTGAGACTTGGAATGAGAGTCCTACCAAGAAAAAGTTTGGCCAAACAGCCTATTTGCTTTCTACCAGGCCAGATGAACTCCTTGGAGGCCACAGTCTAGCCTGGCAATGAGCCAGTAGAAAGGCACTGCTGTGTCCGAGAACAAGAGTTCTCATGAGCTCCCACATGGTAATGACGGCTGTCGATCTGTCTGTTCTAAACCACTGGAAGCAGCAAGCCATAGAACTGGGAGACACTTGCTAATAAATGCTTAGTGAAGTACTGGAAATGATTCAAATACCTAACAGGAGAGGGTTGGTTACTTAAAAAAAGAAGAGAGTCAAGACAGTAAAAATTACAGGACTCCAAAAGGAGGATGCATAGGAAAGATACATTTAAGATGTACAGGGCTATGCACAAAGGGATATGTTCCTAAAATGTTCATAAAGAGCACACAAACATGAGACATCAATATGAAATGGGTAAGGGTAGCAATCTCAGTGTTATCTCTTAGTATATTTATAATCCTTATTTTTAAAGTTGACTTTTCTATTTGGGAGACAAAGTCTCACTCTTTATATAGTCCAGGCTGATCTGGAATCCTCCTAAGTGCACAAACAAACCTGACAATCCACCACTTCTAAAATCATCGTAGCCCATGTTTGGATCACAACACACAGCGGATCAGATGAGGCCCAGGGCCTGGAACTCTAAATCCTCATGCACATTCCCCAGAGCTGAGGTGTATATGGGTGAGTTTACTTTCTACAGTCAGTGTGAGAACACAGCCTGTGATGAGCACCAGAGGAACAGACTATTCTATCTCACATAAAAAAAGCTTCTTAGAAATCAGCCAGGGGGCGGATGGGGAGTGGTGGTGGTGGTGGGAAAGCAAATGGCTTGGCAGACTTGCTGCTCTTTCAGAGGACCCAGGTTGGTTACCCATATCCAGTAGCTCACAACTATCTTGAACTCCAGCTCCAGGGTATTAGACACTGTCTTCTAAACTCTGCAAGCAACCCCCCCCCCCCAAACTCTATAATCTTCTCTAGGAAGAAGCTGTGCTGGGGAGTCCACCAGAGATTTGGCATACTGGCTAAGTGCTTTACCACTGACTACATTTGCAGCCCGTGTTGGTGTTTTGAGACAAGCTCTCAACATGTAACTGCAGGGTAGCCTGGAACTCTCCATCCTCCTGTCCATCTCTCTCCAGTGCTGGGGTCACAAGAATATTTCCAAATACAATCCTAAAAGCAACTACAAATGCAGAGCCAACTTAACCAACATTGTGAGCCAACCTCACCTTCTAATTTTCTAGTTGGAGGTCAGTCAAAATATGGAGAAGTCACTTCAGAATAGCCCAACAAACAGAAGATCACTATCACTCATTTATATATTCTTTTAAAAATTTATTCCGAATTAAGAAAAATCGAAAATAACTTTACAAGGCAGTCCTCTGCTACCTATGCAGCAGGGGCTGCAGACCAGCCCATGTATGGTTGGTTGGTGGCCTAGTCTCAGGGCTCTGAGGAATCTGGTTAGTTGATACTGTTGTTCTTCCTATGGGGTTGCCATCCCCTTCAGCTCCTTCAGTCCTTCCCCTAACTCTTCCATAAAGGACCCTGGGTTCAGACTGATGGTTGGCTCTAAGTGTCTGCATCTGTCTTAGTCAGCTGCTGGTAGAGCCTCTCAGAGGACAGCCATGCTAGGCTCCTGTCTGCAAGCACAACATGGCATCAGTAATATTGTTGGGTTTGATGCCTGAGTGTGGGATGGTTCCCAAGTTGGGCCAGTTTCTGGATGGCTTTTCCTTCATTCAGTCTCTGCTCCGTTTTTGTCCCTGCATTTCCTTTAGACAAGAACAATTCTGGGTTAAAAATTTTGAAGATGGGTAGGTGGCCCATGTCTCAAATGGGGGCCATATCTATCTACTAGAGGTGGTCTCTTCTGGTTCCATCTCCCCACTGTTGGGCATTTCTGCCAAGGTCATCTCCATTGGGTTCTGGGAGCCTCTCACATCCCTCCTGCCTGGGAATTTGTAGAGGTTCCTCCTCACCTCGCTCCCCACACTGCTGCATATTTCTATTCATTCTCCTGGTCCTCTGGGCTTCTCTCTTGTTTCCCTGCCACACATGACCCTGTCCCCCTTTTTCCCCTTCCCTTTCCCACCCAGATCCCTCCCTTCCTCTGCCTCCCAAGATTATTTCGTTCCCCTTTCTAAGTGGGATTGAAGTATCCACAACTGAGCCTTCCTTCTTGTTAAGCTTCATATGGTCTGTGAGTTGTATCATGGGTAATCTGAATTTTTTTGGCTAATATCCACTTATCAGTGAGTATATACCATGTATGTTCTCTTGGGTCCAGACCCACTCACGATGCTTTCTCTGGCCTCAGTGGGAAAAGATGTGCTTAATTCTGTAGAAACTTGATGGCCCAGGAAAGGGAAATGCTAGCAGGGCGAGGTGGGAGTAGGTGGGTGGAGGAGTACTCTCTCAGAAGCAAAGGGGAGAAGGGATAGGGTGAAGAACACATGGAGTGGGGAACCAGGAAGAAGGCAACATTTGGATTGCAAATAAATAAAAAAGTGAAAAAAAGAAAAAGAAAATGGTAACTTTAGCGTTTAGAATCAAAAACTATGTATTTCCACGGAAAAGAACACTTTCAATTGTGAAAGAGTAAGCTTCAGCACAATAGCCTGTTTTACTATCTACTACATGTCAAGAATCCCTCAACTTTATAGAAAACATGGTGCTCTTTTCACAGAACCAACAGGAAACCATATACTTCAATTAAGCAGTCCCCCCAGATTATAACTACCTGTTTCAGCAGTGTTAAAAGTAGGCACAAACAACAGTTAGATAAGACAACTAGCACCAAATGCTCAGAATGCTCAGAAAGGCTTTCAGGCAAGGAATGCTGACACCTAAGGCACGTCACGAAACACGTACAATCCAACTCTGAAACATCTGCAGAAATGACCAGCATGTCCAAGAATTCTTTGGATTATTCACTTCAAAGAGCTGAAAAGAACTACTAGCAATGTACCCCCGCTCACCCCCACTTGTGTGGAAACACAAGAAGGCAGCAGATATTTAAAGCTATACCAAGACTCCTTGGAAAAGCACCAACTCCATACGTTTAGAGGGGAGAGGCTAAGGGATGCGTGCTCTGGGACCACGGTGAGTGATCAGCAGCTACAAGCACACACTGCTCTAATGAAGCAGACTCTGGTTTCCAGAACCTATCTCTGGAGCTCATGGTTCTGCCTGTTAGTCCAACCCAGGGGAACAGATGCCTCTGGTTGCACATACATGTAAAAAAGAAAAAAAGAAAAAAAAAAAAAAAAAGAAGGTAGGTGTCCTAGTTCTCTTTGTGAGATTGTAAGAGAGAAATAAGCTACAGTGGTAGACAAGTAAATCCAGGCTTCCAAGTGTGAATGGGTGCAGGCTGACCACACTCACTGATACACTGTTCCAGTACCACTGTGGATCAGAGCTGAAGAAAGTATGCCAAGCTACCTACCTCCTAATGCAAGTCAGTGGGGCCAGTTGGTTGGTGGGAGTTATCCCAAACAAGTGAAGCACTCCTGGCTCTCAAAGGAAACTACTCACTGAAAAACACCTACTCTAAAAATGACTGTGTGCCATTCCACATACGAAATGTAGTCTTGTAAAACTTTAATTTCATTCAACATGTACAGATTCTTTGCTGGAAACAGAAACGGCATATTTAAAATACAACAGTTCCATGTCCAGCAAACACTAGATTGTAAAGAAAAACCAAACCCTTTCCTTTTTCACAGCAGTTGTGGAATTCCATGTTATTTTGAGCCAGCCTCATGTAGCCCAGGCTGGCCTGGAATTGAACTTCTGATCCTCCTGCCTCTTATTCTAGATTGCTCGGATTTCAAGCACACCCAGTACAAGCATCATTACTAATTATGCCCAATGAACACATTTAAAACCAGTGTCAAGTGATATGCCCAAGGTTTGAACAAGTAACATGCACCACAATAAACTGATCTACTGGCTCTAAGTGACCAATCCAAAGACATATGCTAATTCTGACCCATAAGGCAGCCCAAGAGACTGACCCCATGAACAAGATTATAATGTAGCCACTCAAGCCAACTTATCTTACTACAGAGACACCTACACCTCCATATTCACTACTGCTGTAGTTATAGAGCCGGAGAAATGAGTCAGTGTAGGTGTCCATCTATTAAGCATATATACTTGAAATGAATTTTATTCTGTTGTAAGAAAAATAAAATTACAAAATTCACATGAAGATAGATGAAACTGGAAAATACCATTCTAAGTGAGATGATCCATTCTAAGTGAAGTTTTGGTTTGTGTTCTTAAGTATCTGTAGAGATCAGAAAACTTAGAAAGGGCCATCAGTGGGAGAGGAAGGGACCTAGGGGAAGAAGGGGACAATATGAAAACAAAGAAGGAACTGCTGAGGGTGGAAAGGGTTAGGAGAAATTCGGAGGGAACTTCTCCTCCCCTAAATCACTTCTGTCATGTACTTTATCACAGCCATAGACACTAGAACAGAACACCGACTTGGAGATTAGGGGTAAGGCCCACTCTGAAGGAAGGAATTCATGACAGGGGACTGTAAACCTGACTTAGCCCACTGCTAAGGAGGTTCTAGGCCCCAGGGGGAAGCTACTACTGTTTTATTAAAAATGTTGTTAAGCCACCTTATAAATTTCTAGGCTTATTCCAATAGATTAGCATTCATCTCGACCTTGATCAGAGATGTTTCTTGGGCAGTGAGTGATTAATGCAAAGACTCCAACTGGTACAAAAAGTGAAAAAAGGAAAAGTGAAAAAAGTAAAAGTGAAAAAAAAAAAAGAAAAAAGTAAAAAGTAAAAGTGAAGTGACTACTGCCTGCCCACTCGGGGAACACTGTGGACAGACCTAAAGGATGTCTGAGCCAGAGGATGGAGAAACAGAGAAGTGCTGCGAAAGGCTGTCTTCCTGACATCATGTGGTTGCTGCTTTTGCACTCATGACTCAGCTGGGGTTACCTGCACAAAATGGAGCAGGCTAACATTCTAGAGCTCCCACCCCTAGCTACTGGCAGTAGACAGCTGTGGGGATTCTTTTTGCTTCAGGAGTGTAGCTACTGGTTAAGTCATCTTATGATCCAGTACACAGCACACATCCACGGGGAAGGGCTCTCCTTATAAGGAGACCACAGTATGACAGCAGTAGAACTTAGCACTGCTCAAGCAGTTGACTCACACATGAGAACTCAGAAACTCTTTAGCCTATAGTAGTCATTTATAAATTGTACCTGTTAAAGTATCTACCTCCATATAACTAGATCTGAAAGCATACAGAAGCAAACACAGTGATAATTTGAAGTAAATTACTGTTCCAAGTCAGTATCTATGCTTCTCAGATAACTGGGAATCAGTGACAATAAACACTACTTCTTGCTGCCAAAATAATTTTAAAGTGATAAATCATATTTATAGCCATACTACTCTAACGACCCAATCATTTAAAAAGAGTACTTCTAATTTGTGATGCTATTGTTTAGGAGTTTCTGTAAGCACTCAGTTAACACACTAACAAGTATTTCACAAAGGTACCAAGGGTCAATGAGTAAGAAACACATTAATATGCACCTCATTTCTTTTATATCTACCTTGTTCTCTTTACTGAATTGAAAAGAATAGTACAAGTTAATTACTTATGCTTACCTTTAGAATGTGACTCTTAGGGATTACTGTAAACACCTTTATTGGCATCTACAGTGGACAGTAAGCTTAAGTTAGGAATCCATACTAGTATCCTTTGGACACCCAAAGTGTAATTAATGCCCACCACACTGAGTTTCAAGCCACTTGGTCACTGATGAATCTTTATTTATTTTTTTAATGTATATGAGTACACTGTCGCTGTCTTCAGCCATACCAGAAGAGGGCATCGGATCCCATTATAGATGGTTGTGAGCCACCATGTGGTTGCTGGGAATTGAACTTAGGACCTCTTGAAGAGCAGCTAATGAATGCTCTTAACCTGAGCCATCTCTCCAGCCCCCACTGATGAAAAAGTGAACAAGCTGTTATTTCCTATGTGGACAGACGCAAGTAAGCTATGTTGGCGTTATAGAACATAAACCATATATATAGTCTATCTTAGATTACTTTTTTGGATCCTGTTGGTCTCACTCTATGACTTAAGAAACTCACTATGCAGCCTAGCCTGGCCTCAAACCCTTGGCACTTCTCCTATCTCAGCCTCTTGAATGCTGGGGTTGTAAGATGTGAGCCATCGCATCCAGCTGGACTATTCAGAGCACTACCTCAGTTCAAATCAGGACTAGGCTAGGCTATCACACTTAAGAAACTCAAACTAGATTTCAACAAGTCCCTAAAATATTTTGAAATGATATTCTCCATACCAAATATATTGGGTACTCATATAAAACCCAGCTAAAAAAGCTAAGTAACAACACTATCATCATTTATGGTCTACTGAAATGGGCAAAGCACTTAGGAATTTGTATTGATTCAGATACCTGGGATCCATCTCAAGAGACAGACAGAGTGAGCACACACTCAGACCACAGGTCAGCTTTGAGTGTCATTCCTCAGGAACTGTCCTTGTTTTTTTTTTTTTTTTTTTTTTTTTTATTTGAGACAGACCTCTCACAGACCACCCACAGTACTCCAGGCACTCGGCCGTCTCCACATCCCCAGAACTGAGATAAGCTATGCACACATCATTGGCTTTTCCACGTGGTTGCTGGAGAGAAAACACAGGCCCTTATGCTTGCATAGTAAGCGTTTTACCACGTAGCTATCTCCTATCCCCACAGGATTAATTTTAAAAAGTTGACATTAATTTTGAGTGCACATGGAAGTCAGAAGACAATTGAGGGAGTTGGTTTTCTCCTTCACTACATGGGTAACAGGAATTAAATCTAAAATATCAGGTTTGGTGGCAAGTACCTTTACCAGCTAAGCTATAAGCTATTTCACCAGCCCCTCAACATTAATTCTTTTCTCAATGTAGCAATCTTTTTAAGATCAGCCACAACTCCCAATACTTAAAAGTACTACTGTTACCGTTTTGAAGAATCATGTAAAGGTATACAGTATACTCTCTTAAAAACTTGTCAAACTACCAAATAAGTTTTAATTTAAGGCTCTCCCCATGAGGACAAACAATGACAGACCAGGCTCAGATCTACTTTTATTTAGCTCTTCATCTGTGTGTCAAGGCCATTCAGAAATAATTCTTCCAGTTGAGTCTTCAAGGAAAACAATGAAATAAACAACCAGAACAGGAAACTTACATAATCAAAAACTGGGCAGAACTTGAAGCAAAAGTTTACCTACACTCTGCCAGAACAGCTTGTTTTTGTGAGGCCTCTGATTACTTTCATCTCATTAGAAGTATTAGAAACATGTGACTGCCTCTGGAAAGTAGCCTCTAAGTTGTTTTAGCAGACATATCTCAGAATAGAAAAGCACTTCAAATCCATTTCTTCCTTTAACATTCTCCTTAGAAAAACCTCTTCAGAGTCCAGCTCCAACTGTTTCTTATGAAATGCAGATCTACTAAGATTCTATTCCTGTAGTGAAGATAGAGTTAAAGTTAAAAAGTCATTATTTAACTATAGGCTCCTGGCCCCTAAATAATCTGAATTCTTATCTCCTTAGATAAATGTATAAACCAAATGGCTTTTTTGCTTTGTTTTTTGTTTGTTTTTGAGTCAGAGTCTCACTGTGTAGCTCTGGCTCTGCTGGAACTATGAAGAATGCTGTCACAAGGACCAGCCTGCCTCTGCCCCCAAGTGTTGATATTAAAGACTACCAAGGATCTTTTAAACATCAACTTACAAGGAAGTTATCGTTCCTAGAGTCCCTCATTTACACACCTGCTTTTGTCTGATGCTGCTGACAAAGCAGGAGCACAGTTCTTACAGGATGTAGTAACTTCTCTACTTATAGAGAGAATTATCTCTCTTTTTTCCTTCTCCCATACAAAATTAGGAACCTAAAAAACTGTAAAGTAGTATGGTTAGCAACCACAAAGGACGGTTATGCTAAAATATAATAAACAAGAACCTAGGGTGGTGCTCTGCAGTTTTCTGATGGACTTTCTCCCTAGTATAAAGCAAGTGCTAAAAAAACTGCCTTTCAGCAGCTTTCATCCGATATACACCAGCAATATCACCCTACAGATGAACAGCTAAAACTGGAATCTGAACACATTAATGTGGTGCATGTACAAGAAAGCGATTGTGGTCACGAAATACATGTCAACTCTATCATTACCCAGAGTCAAATGATCTGGGTGTGATTCCCAACTTCAGCATTGAACTCTGTTACATAGATGGGCATCTTTGAAACACTTCTCATTTCTGCTCGTCAGTGTCCTCAGCTACACGATGAGGCCAGCAGCACTTACCTTTTTATTGGCTGCAGACTCAAATGATGCTTCCAGCACTTACAAGGAAGCGTGGCACACACCGAGTGCTACAAGTGGTGAGCAGCGTGATCACGGGCTAGCTCCGGAGGATACCTCGGTGGCCAATGACTAAGTCACACCGGTAGCTTCTGTGTGTTTCTATGCTTTAGGCACATATGCTATACCTACTCAGAACGTGAACTCTTGTACATGTACCGTAAAAACAAGATAAAGGCTGATCAATGGATATAGGTTACAGTTACCAAGGAGTTGCAAATTCCGTTGTGCTATGCACTTCACCCTGACTATGCTAAATATTGTTCTATAGTTTTTAGTGGGCTAGAAGAATAGACTTTATTTTCACCATAAAAAAAGATCAAGTCTGAGAGAGACTATTTAAGCATTACACATATATAAATTTAAACTTCACAGGGGGTATATAAATTCATGTTCAATTTATTAACTTTAATTGTATTAAGAATATCTGTATCCCAGAAGTTTATTTTAATTCCATTTTCTGCCAGCACACATAAAAAGCTGTATTACTAGCCCAGCATCCAAGAGGCAGAAGGGGAAGACTGGGGCAGTGAGTTTGGGCCTAGGCTGGGCTATACAACAAAAGAGGTGGGGAAGAGGGGGACACAGCTATCATTTGTACAGTCCACATGAGAAATACTGGGTATGCTATATGGAACATTATATCATTTCTCATAGCAAGTGGGAAAAATAGTATTATATCTTATCAGAAAGGGAGAAAGAGACTGAAATCAAGGATTTAAATATAACAAAACCAAAGGCTTGTCCTTAACACAGTTTACAAAAGGTCTCAAGACAACCGTGGAGATGGGGAGACTAAAAAGCAGAGATGAATTAACTCCCGAAGATCACAGCTAGAAAACAATAGAGGGAAGAACTGAATCAAATTCACCTAATCAGTGCTGTTTTTGGATCTACAGCCAAATGGGGAAAATGCACTTTTTGCAGCAGCCCAAATCTCTGGGGACTCTGCCTAGGGAACGAGCTCGGCCTGGTTTCTACACAGGCTGCCTCCCTGATCCATACAGCTCCAAGTCTAAAATGGCTTCAATATAACCCAAGCACTGCATGATGGGAAACGGCAGAGAACAGGGTAGAAGCCATACTCCAGGGGCTGACAGTCCATAAATACTGCCACCGATGCAAGAGGATATTCAATCTGTAAGTAGGTGTGTGGTTTAGGCCAAATCACCTCATTTCTTATAAAGACTTCATTTGTAAGATGGGTGAACGGTTACTTATAGTTAGAAGGCAGAGGCTAAGAAAATAAATTAGCACTTGGTACTGGATTTTCAGCCTTTCAATTCTAAGGTCATCCTTAAAATTCTAACTTGGGTGGGGAAGAAAGCAAACCAGTATTCTCCTGCTATATAATGCTAAGGACATAGAGCTTTAAAAAAGAAGAAGGGGGGAAAAAAGACTCGGGCAACCCAAAGAAAGGGAACGTACTGGAGGCAGCCAAGAGAACCCAGTAATATTCATATAAATTTCCAGCAGCTAGATGTGAGATGCTGAGTAAGCACGTGTTCAGTCCCATAGACTGTATGTCTGCACGGTTCCACAGGAACACCTGAGATACACTGAGAAATGTAATCTTCAGGTTCTCTTAAGTGCTGCTCCTTTCTGCACCAGCTCCCGTGATCTCAGAGATTTGTAACATCTTGCCAGATTCCACCTCCCACACCAGGCAAGTAAAATCAAGAGTCGAATGCTATCTAGTCTCACCAGAGAAAATGTACTGAAGGCAAGGACACGAGCCATGCATTTTTACAGAGGTTGGCAAATTCTCACGGACGCTGCCACCTTTGGAATCCTCGATGCACGCATGTTCTCCATTTGCAACAGACCCAAATGCGCTCATCTTGCAAAAAAAGGGTCCACATCTCGCCTACTCCTTCCTCAAACACTGAAGTTACTAGACAAATTGCAAACAATATATATCAATATGTATATATATATACATATATGCCACAAAAAAAGTGTACGGATGAATTTGAGGTGTGGACATACGAGATTCTGGCAGTAAAAGACGACAAATATCAAGAGAAAAGACTCAATTCTCAGCCTGATCTTCCCCACCCCTTTGGGAATCTGTCAGTGAAAGGTTCAGACAAATCCATTCCTTAATTCAAACCTCAACCCTGCTGTCAGGGAATCTCGGGTCCAGCTGGGTTTCCCACACCAGCGATGATGAAACAGCTTTACTGCAAAGTGGGAGAGGGATTCGCCCCAGCTGTCGCCAAGGTTAAACCCTTACTCATCCAGGGGAGTGCGGCAGGGGCGTCGCGGCTCGGGAACTCGCCCGCCTCCGACTACTTTTCAAATTTTGAAAGCCACAAAGAATGAGCGAGGTTGACAGGCCCAGAGGGATGGCTCCGGGCCCGAAGGGAGCAAGCAGGCAAGGGCGGCGCCGAGCAGAGACGGTGCCGAGGGGAGCCTGCGGCCCAGCGGTCCCCAGCCGCGCAGGCCCGGCCGCACCCCGAGAAGCCCAGGCTTCCCGCGGAGGCGCAGGCCCGGCCGGAAGCGGGGAGGGGCGGCAGTGAGACCGGCCACAGCCGCCGCCCGAGAAGGGGCTTCGCGCTGGGGCCCCTGGGAGCCACGCCGCACTCACCGCGGAGGACTATAGGGAACACAGGCGCTTCCGGGGAGATCGGAGGGCAGCGACTTCGTCCTTCCCGGGCTCACTCCACGGGCGGGGCTGGCGGCAGCGGCGGTGGCAGCGACCGTAGGCGCAGTGGCGGCGGCGGCGACGGAGGCGGCTACCGGGCTCCGGAATCGGCGGCGGCAGTGGCGGCGGCAGCTGCACTTCCGTTCCGGCCACCACTTCCGCTCTAGCCTAAGTCCCGCCCCACCCTAAGTCGACTCCTCATTGGGTGAGTGAGGCACGGGGTTGCTCCGTCCTCTTGAAAAGGGCGGTGATAACCAGGAGGAGGGGAAGTCGGGGAGGGCCAAGAGGGAGCGGCCGTGGGAGGGCGCAGGGCCTGGGTGGGTGCGAGGAGGGGGCGGACGCAGGGAAAGGAAGTGGGGCGGGGGAGCAGGAAAAGGAGGAAGAAGAGAGGGCGGAGGTGGCCGCCCCTGGGCTGGGAAGTGTGAGAACAGGGCGGGCTCCGGATGGGGAGGGTTCGGAAGCTTGGAGCGGTCTGGGTCTAGGCTAGGATCGTGTGTTCCTACCCAACCCTGAAAATAATTCTCACGGGGTCGGAGAGCCTAGCAGTCCTGTTAGCTGTGCGTTAAGGGAATGGTTGTAACCAAAGGAGAACAGACATGGCTCAGCCTTCCATTGTCAGTTAATTCACCTTCCAGTCCTAAAAGGTACTTACTGTTTTTTTCCTAGACCAAGGAAGCTTCATGAAGTGTCAGGAACAGAGCATCCCCAAGGTCTTTAAAAACAAAATAAAACAAAACAACACCAACAAAAACCAACCAACCTGTGTACATCAGTTCTTCGTTGACATTCCCTGGTCCTCAAGTATCCTTCACAGGGAAATCGTCAAAGACAGAGAGCCCTGGGATCCCCAAACGGCTTTCAGTGTTACCTAAATTTTACTAATATTTCACTCAAGCCTTAAGCCTAGCCCTTCAAAATACCTCTACTACCACCCCTTCATTGTCCACAAATTCTGTATGGCAGCTTTCTGAATGCTGGAGAATACAGCAAGACTTGCATCTTCAAGACTTACAGTCTTTAGAGAAAGAACAAAGTAATAGGCCTTTGTCACTTCTCCTTTACCCTCACTTAGCTTAATGATAGACTTCACATTTACAGCTTGACTCTCCAACCCTGCCCCCATCAAGTACCAAGTGGTCTTTTTCAATGTCATTCTGTGTCCATTACTTTGAAATCCATCGCTGATGGCTCAGACTTGATATTTCCCTGAGTGAGACAATCAGAGCTCTGTTCTTACCCATCATCAGCACCCCAGTTCATTTATATAACTCCCTATCTTCCCAATGTACTGTTCTAGAATGTATAAAGTCTGAGATAGCTGCTGTCTTAGTTAGGGTTTCTATCGCTGTGATGCTAGGGAAGAAAGGGTCTATTTGACTTACACATCCAAAATATTCATTATCAAAGTCAGGACAAGAACTTGAACAGGGCAGGAACCTGGAAGTAGGAACAGACGCAGAGGCCATGGAGGGACGGTGCCTACTGCCTTGCTCAACCTGTTTTCTTTCTTTCTTTCTTTCTCTCTTTCCTTCTTTCTTTCACTCTTTCTTTCTCTCTTTCCTTCCTTCTTTTCCTCCTTCCTTTCTTTCTTTTGGTTTTTCAAGACAGGGTTTCTCAGTGTAGCCCTGGCTGTCCTGGAACTCACTCTGTAGACCAGGCTGGCCTCGAACTCAGAAATCCACCTGCCTCTGCCTCCCAAGTGCTGGGATTAAAGGCGTGCACCACCACTGCCCAGCTCAGCCTGCTTTCTTATAGAACTCAGAACCACAAGCCCAGGGATGGTACTACCCATAATAGGCTGTGGTCTCCAATCAATTACTAATTAAGAAAATGCCCTACAGCTTGATCTAAGGGAGGTCTTTTCTCAATTGAGGCTCTCTTGTCTCAGACCACTCAGTTGACATAAAACTATCCACCACAGTTATTGACATTTTTTTCTTTCTAGTGTGTATAGTGTGCATATTTATATGTGTGGGGGTGGTAGGGCAAGGACCCTACCAACTAAGGTATAGCCCCAGTCCAGTTACCAACTTAAAAAAAAAAATCAGATTTCTATGGCTAGAAAACTGTGTCACCACCTGTTTTGCAATGCTGTCTACATTTCTGTATGTCAACTGAGACCGTGGAGTGGCTGTTTACTTCAGATTGGGTGCATATACACAGACTTTCTAGGGTATAAAGGTCCTTTTCAAGTCTGTGGGCCTTTTTCATTTACGTTGTCTGTTGTACAGACATTTGTCCTTTAGGTGTAGGCCACATCAGTTCTGAACCAAGTACAACAACTTTTAACTTAAATGAGATTAAGAGTGTATTGTGTAATATTAAAAAAAACCATGGATTTTAATCAAAACCACCGAACTAGAACACTAGATGGTTTCTTAATACCACAAGTACCTCATGGGGATTGGTCTTTGGTAGACCAAAGATGAGTTACGAATCCGGAGTCTGTTCAGAGTGCAGTGGCTCTAACACGACCGGACAGTCTTTTGCCCCCATCTAGAAAGGGGCCTAATGGGTTAGAGGCTTATAATGATTACAACACAAGTTACATCATCGGTACATGGAGTGAACAAAATTGCTCTTTGTCAGGCCTCCCCTGGTGCCTGCTTCAGGGTTGCATGGATTAAATCCTTTCACCATCTCTGCATTCTAGGCCAGGGGTCAGTGAGCCACAACGATCAACTGACAGATTCAATGGTGTATTCTAGTTTGCTTCTCTGTGGCTGAGATAAAAACAGCTTGGGGAGGGAAAGGTTTATTGGTTTTTTATTTCCACATTATAGACCACCACTAAAGAAAGCTAAGGCAGGAACCTGGAGGGAGGAACTGAAGTAGAGGAACACTGCTTATTGATTTCCTTTCCATAGCTTGTTCAGCAGTGGACCGTCTGCCTACGGGTGGTACTGCCCACAGTGGACTGGGCCTTTCCATATCAATCATTAATCAAGAATATGGTCCACAGATGTGCCGACAGGATAATCTGATGCAGGCGATCTTTCAGTTGAGGTTTCCTCTTCCAGGTGACTCTAGTGTGTGTCAAATTGACAAAAACGAAATAGCACAGTGTGGATAAAGGAATAACCTAATGTAATGGGCCGGTGATTATGGCAGTGTGGGAGATGGGCACATGGCCAGTCTTGGGACAAGAAAGAATGGACTGACTGGACAGTACATCACTCCAATACCACCCCCCTATTCCTGACTGCACATTTCTCTTGTTGATAACATATTTACATTCCTGTGATACATTTGTTATATTTGATGAGCAGTATTGATACATTATCTTTAACCAGCACAGGGTTTCATCTTGGACTGCATTCTTTGTATTTTAAACTCCCATAGATCCTGACAAGCATGACAGATAATGTATCTACCACTGTCTTCTAAAAGTTTTATTGTCCCAAGAATCCCCTGTGCATCATTCATTCATCCCCTACTTCCACACCCACAACCTTTGGCAACTACTGACATTTTACACTGTAGTTTTGCCTTTTCTAGAGACAGTTGGATCATGCAGTAGTAGCATTTTCTGATTGGCGTCTTTCATGAAACAATCTGGTTTAAAGCTCTTTGTAGCTGTATCTTTGCTACTTTGTGTGTTCTTCTTTCTTCTACCCTTCTCCACCCCTTTTCTTCCAAATTCTCTCAGTCCCCTAGCACTAAATAGGAGATTTTTAAAAAGGATAGAGGGGAAACTGGCACAAAGTTAATGTTATACTACTTCTTGCTAATTAGGGGCATCGAGTTACTTGGGGGCAAGTTTGATCTAATTTCTTCTTTGCCCACAACTCCTTAACAAATAGCAGCAACCAACCAACAACCTACACCCTCTCTATAGGCCCTAGTATTTATATACTCTCTGAAAAGTCCCCAGAATTCTAAATGTCACATAACTGCAGAAACTATCTGCAGCTGGCAAAATCATGCCCTACTAGAGCATGAGGCAAATCATAGTCAGCTGCTGTGGACAGTCTGAAGCAGGCCCATATCCTGGAATTAAAACAAAAACGCTATCTTATTTAGAGGTCAAAAGCTCTGTCTGCTCTTCCAGAGGTCCTGAGTTCAATTCCCAGCCACCACATAGTGGCTCACAACCATCTGTAAGGGGATCTGATGCCCACTTCTGGCATACAGGTATACATGCAGAAAGAACACTCATTTTCATAAATAAACAAACCTTAAAAAAAAAAAAAGGACAGGGTCTCTCACCCTTCAGCCCAGGGTGGCTTTGAACTCATAGCCATTCTCCTGCCCCAGTCTTCAAAATGCAGAGATATATCACACCCAGCTCCCAGTATTAAAGATTGACTTGTGTCTTCCATAAAGGTGTGTTGAAGTTGAGACTTTAGATACCTGTGCATATCACCTCATTTAGAAAGGCTCTTTGTAGATGCAATCAAATTAGATGAGGTCATTAGAGTAGGTGCTGACTCAGGACAGGTCTCTGTAAAAAGGAGCATGCCACGTGAAGTCAGAAGCACACAGAGGATGCTCTGGTAGCAGAGCAAGGGGGTAGAGTGATGTAGCTACAATCCAGTGAGCACCCACGAGTACTAGCAACACTAGAACACTGAAGAGAGGCCTTGGAAGAGTCAGCCCAGAGTCTGAGTGGGAGTATGGCTGATAGGTGCCTTATTTTGTACTTCTCGGCGGAAGCCAGTGAGCTGTAAGATAATGCTTGCTTGTGTTTCAAAGCCATCTAGTTGAGAGCATTTGGTTATAGAACCCTGGGAACCAATGGAGACTTCAAGGGAGCTCTTGGTCCAGCCTAGGACAACAATGACTAACCCTGCTATGGACATTTTTTTAAATGCAGGTTTTGTGTGGACATCAGTTTTCGGTTCTTGAAAGTGAGTGTGTAAGAGCGAGGCTGTTAGGTTGATATTAAAATGTGTCTAATGTGTGTGTGCACAAGCACATGCATGTGCATGTATGCATGAATGTGCACAGACTGTAAGTTGATACTGGGTGTCTTCCTTATTTTTAAATTAAAAATGTATGTATTTTTAAAATTTTGTACATATGGGTGTTTGATCTGCACATATATTTGTGCCCTCTGAGGCCAGAAGAAGATGTTGGATCCCTTGGGGCTGGAATTACAGACAGTTGTGAGCTACCATGTGGGTAGGAATTAAACCTGGGTCCTCTGGAAAAGGACCCTGTGCTCCTAACTACAGAGCCGTTTCTCCAGCTTCTGCATTATCTCTTTCACCCTTCAGCTTGTTTTATTTTTTGAGATGTAGTCTCTCACTGAACCTACCACTCACTGACTCAGCTAGGCTGGCTGACCAATGGGTGAAAGATGTGTACTGCTACATCTGGGTTATTCCACGGGTGCTAGAGATCGAGCCATCTCCCTAGCCCCCAAAGCATGTCTGACTTTTCTTTTCTTTTTTTTTTTTTAAGATTTATTTAGCCAAGCAGTGGAGGTGCACACCTTTAATCCCAGCGCTTGGGAGGCAGAGGCAGTCCGATTTCTGAGTTCGAGGCCAGCCTGGTCTAACAGAGTGAGTTCCAGGACAGCCAGGGCAACACAGAGAAACCCTGTCTCAAAAAAACAAAAAAACAAAAACAAAGATTTATTGATTGATTGATTGATTGACTGATGGATTGGTTTTATGTATGTGAGTACACTGTAGCTATCTTCAGACACACCAGAAGAGGGCATCAGATCCCATTACGGATGATTGTGAGCCACCATTTGGTTGCTGGGAATTGAACCAGGACCCCTGGACTTAACAGTGCTCTTAACTGCTGAGCCATCTCTCCTGCCCCCGTTTCTGACTTAAGAAACTGCCTTTAGAATGACTGTACATTTTCTATTACACTAGCAGGGAAGAGTGGTGCTCCCTGAGCAGGCCTGTATCTCGTGTGTCAGACTTTAGTGCCTGTTGATTTGTTTTGTCAATTTGAACCATTGGAATTGGCATGCATGATATCTTATTATTGTCTTTATTTACAGTTCCTTAGTGACACCTTTTCACGAGCTGTTTATCATCTGTATATTTTATTGAAGTGCCTATTTCCTTTTCTTCTCTTAAAAAAATTGATTTATTTTTAATTTCGTATTTGTCTGTCTGTCTGTCTGTCTGCCACTTGTGTGCCTGATACGATCGAGGTCAGAAGAGGCCTTCGGATCCCTTGGAACTGTTGTGGATGGTTATCCACCACCATTTGGGGCCTGGGAATCAAACCTGGTTCCTTTTCAAGAACACCAAGGCTCTTAACTGCTGGCTCTCTCTCTCCCCCTGATTTTTTTTTTTTTTTGCTTATATTTTATTTTTTTAACCCATTTTAGATTTCATTGTCTGTTCTCTTGTCTAACGTTGGGACTTGTTTGTACATTCTGCATCCCTGTCCTTTATCAGATGTGTGCTGCTTACTATCCTCTTGCCTGTGCCTGCCTTGCTTTCTCTTAGCAGTAACTTCCTAGATTTGGGGTTTTAGTTTAATGAAATAAAACGTGTGTTGCCTTTTCCTCTATAGATCATTATTTTGGTATCTATAAACAGGCTTCGAAAACAAGATTGTCGTTTTTTGTTGAGACAAAGTTGCGTGTAGCCCTGTCTGGTCTCCAGCTTACCATGCAGAAGAGAATGGCCTTCAGCTCCTGGTTCTCTTATCTCTACCCTTGAAAGGGGACTCAAGGCACATACAGGCCACACCCAGCAAAGGACTATTTATCTGTGAAACAAATACCAGAGTTCTATCTAGCATGTGTGTGTGTGTGTGTGTGTGTGTGTGTGTGTGTATGCCTGATGTCTGTGTGTGTCTGTGTTTGCTTTTGTGTGTCTCTGTGTAATGTTTGCATCCATGTATACAGGCTTGTCCAGGTGTGTGCATATGTATTTACACATGTGAGTGGAGGTCAGAGATCATTGTTAGGTGTCTCCTCTATGACTTTGAGATAGGATCAACTGGGAAGTAGTGGCACACACCTTTAATCCCAGCACTTAGGAGACAGAGGCAGGTAGATTTCTGAGTTCCAGGCCAGCCTGGTCTACATAGTGAGTTCCAGGACAGCCAGGGCTACACAGAGAAACCCTGTTTCAAAAAACCAAAAAAAAAAAAAAAAGTGAGACAGGATCTCTTAGTTGATCTAGAGCTCACTGGTCAACCATTTCCCCAGGACACCCCTAGCACTGGGTTCTGTGTAGTCTTCTCTTTCCATCAAAACCCTTAGAACACTCATCCCAGTAATGCTAAATTCCTATTTCAGTAATACCATCTTTGCCAAGTCTGAGAGTCTCTCTCTGTTTCTCTCTGTCTCTGTCTCTCTGTCTCTCTGTCTCTCTGTCTCTCTCTCTGTCTCTCTGTCTCTCTGTCTCTGTCTCTGTCTCTCTCTCTCTCTCTCTCTCTCTCTCTCTCTCTCACACACACACACACACACACACACACACAGAGTGCAGTTCTATGTATAAAACTCAGGGCCAAAAACCCAAATCAAAACCAACTCAGGGCCTCACACATACTAGGCAAGAATTCTACCTTTGAGCTATAGCCCCAGTCTTCAGGTTTCTTTCTTCTTGCTTTAGTCGAGCCCCTATAATTTTCCAGTAGTTAGGCATAGTGTGTTGTCTAATAGAAACTGAGGGACACGGGCCTATGATGATTTTGTATGTATCTATCTGCCTGGAGTTAGGCTGTGTTTACCGTTTACTGTAACTGTGTCAAAGGCTTCAGTTTCCTCTTTAATTTGCTTCCCTTGTCTAAGTTTCCCTAGAAACTCCTTTGAAAGAAAGCTTACAGCTTTCTCAATTGTAATTCCCTGTTTTTATACCAAAGCCATGTTGATGGGACAGTAAGGTTCTGGTGATGGGAAGCTTTGTGACAGTGTCTTCCTGTGTACAACATAAGGGTCTTGAAACCTTGCTTCTCCTATCTCAACCTCTCTATTAGTATTGTTTATTTCATGTTTTTACCCTATACTATGGTTTTCAGAACAGCTTATATATTTCAAAAGTATTTATATACCCAAGGGAAACATAGACAATTAACTTGGGAGGTGGCTTGTACAAAAGAGAACAACAAAGAGTGAGACTGAATGCTTTGCTTGACATTTTTAGCTCTTGTATCAAGTTTGAAGAAGAGGACTTTATAAGTTACTCTTTCTCTGAGATGAATGCTTTTCAAAATCATCACAGCCAATGAACCAGATTCTTATCCTCACCTAATGTCTGTACCACCTTCCATGCAGAACCATTGTTCATTGAAACAGTTGGTGAATGACTTTATGGATAGATCATCTTAATACACACACCATTTCTTAAATGAATGTAACCTGTTCTCTGTGGGCTGAGAATAAAGTCACACACTCAAGTCAAATAGCTTTTTGATCATAGCAGGAAGTCTGTATCTAAAAATCGTGCCTAAAATTCATTCCTTGGTGCAGCAGAGCTGTCAACTCTCAGCTTAGCTACGATAGAGATAAAATCCTTCGGTGATTTGAGGGTCATTGAAGTACAGCCTTATTACAATGAAATCCAATGTCTAAAAATTGTTCTTATTTTGGGCTTGTACCACAGAAAGAGCCAAGATTTTAAACTCTACTAAATACAAAACAAACAAAAAGACTTTACATATTTATGTTCATTTAAGAAAATACTAGTAGTGATGTATTATTTTGAAATATACAGTTAATATGTTTGGAGTTATTTGAAATTTATAGTGAGAAAAACATATGTATTTGCAGTATTGCTGTAGACAAGCATCTTCATAACACTGTTAAATTGATTGTTTTATATCAAACAACTTTTATGATACTTATTTTTATTATAATATTTTATAAATTTTAAAGAATATGACAAAAAAGATATTGTAGGTATTGAAGAGGGGGTCTCTGGGAGGAGTTGGGGTACAAAAGGGAAACAAGCATGTGATTAAATTCTATTTACTTAAAATATGTTTTTAAATGTTAACAAATTCAGACAAATTGAAATCATGTAACTTTTTTCAGCATAATGCAATAAAAGTTAATTAAAAAAGTTATACAATCAAAAGGTCAGAAAATTACATGAGCATAAATTATTTTAATGAATGTAATTTTGTAAAAATAAACAAATAAATAGGAAAAAAGTCTCTTTTGTGCGATATGAGGGTGTGTATTTTAGAAGGACGGAGTCCCTAAACGGAAACCTTCAAGATACATTTTAGCTTTTTCCTCTTCTCTTTTGTGAGACATAAAACTGAAAGAGTCTGAAGATATCTAATTGGCTTTCCCTGGGTTGATAAAGCTCTGATAAAAGTAATTTCCTTTGAAGGGAGGCCTCTGCCACAGAGAACACAGTGCTCTGAGAAGGAAGAAAAAAATCTCCTCTTGCCTAGATCTGTGGGCTCGGTGTAGTCCAGAAATGGGGAATCTACACCCCGCCCTAGTGATTCCCAGTGTTTAAACATGTTGCTGTGCCCAGCTGAGGCTGCCCTGCTGAGCTGTGGTTCTGGGCACTCTCTAAGCTCAGTCATTTCCCCATGAGCCTTGTTCTCTAAGGGCTCTGAGAATTGCTGCTGCCTCTCAGCTTGTTCCTGCTTCCCTGGTGAAGTGGAATTCTGCCTTTTGAGCTTGGCACACAGTTTGAGCAGAAATGTAAAGTCATCCTAGTAAATTTTTCATTAGTCTAGAGGAGAATGAAAAAGAAAAAAAGAACAACAATTTGTCTATAGGTACACGTTAGATTTTGTAAGTTAGGGTTTGTAAGTAAGTGGCCTGGAGCTTCCTTGAGAACAGAAATGATTTTCATAACTGAGCCGATGCTGAATACAGAGGATGCTGCTGAGCCTGCCTCTGAGTGAATGAAATCAGGCACAGGAGCCCCTGTCCCACTGTGGAATGGATACCAGAACTAGACAAGGCCATCCCTACTTCCTGAGAAATTTGATCAAGTGACATTCTAAGGATTTGGGAAAAAGCAGGAACTGAGTCTATCCCAGCGGAGGCGTCAGTTAAAGGACCACAGCTATGTTGCCCATTGTCTTCCATCCCATAGCTGAAATTCAATAACAGGCTCCAAGCCTCACACAGTAGGTTCAGAAACATTGTCTGAGCCAGGCGGTGGTGGCACACGCCTTTAATCCTAGCACTTGGGAGGCAGAGGCAGGCGGATTTCTGAGTTCGAGGCCAGCCTGGTCTACAGAGTGAGTTCCAGGACAGCCAGGGCTACACAGAGAAACCCTCTCTCTAAAAAAACCAAAAAAAAAAAAAAAAAAAAAAACATTGTCTGTGTGCTATAGCCAGTGCACAATATAGATTCTAAGATATGTGTAGTTTCCTGACTTTACAATTTTATTTATAAAGCTAACAATTGTTTTTTATTTTATTTTATTATCTTTTGTTCATTTAAGACACAGTTTCTCTGTGTAGCCCTGACTGTCCCGGAACTCACTCTGTAGACCAGGCCAGCTTCGAACTCAGAGATCCTCCTGCCTCTGCCTCCCAAGTCCTGGGATGAAAGGTGTGCACCACCATGTCCAGCTTATTTTATTTTTAAAAATATTTAGTCATTTTTACTTTATGAGGGTTTGCTTGCACCTGTGTTTGTGCATCATCACATGTGTGCCTGGCACCCTTGGAGGCCAGAGAGTTATAGATAAAATTGTAAGATGCGATGTGAGTGTTGGGAATCAAACCCTGGCCTCTAAGATCAGCCAGTTCTCTTAGCTACTGAGCCATCTCTTTAGTCTCCTGTTTTGTTTTGTTCTTTTAATTACACACACACACACACACACACACACACACACACACACA
>JADRCD010200332.1:0-17957 GCA_019843815.1 Montemys delectorum | reverse complement strand
ACAGAACCCTCCGAAGTGGTGAGCCACATGGGAACCCCCCTTACGCTGATGTTTTCAACAGGCACTGATCTCAGGCACAACAAAGCCAACACTGCTATATTCTTGAAAAGGTAATAAAAATTTCCCCTGTCTCCAATATAATCAGTAGGAATCCTTGGGTTAGTTTTAAGAGCCTAGGCTTCCTGCCCAGTACTAGGGGTGGACTTAACCAACCGCACTCTCTTGACATTCCCCTTTTAACAATCCACCCACAAGGCAGTTGGCTTGGGTTGAAAATGAGGGGAAATGAAGAATTATGATGCACTGAAATATATGCACATTTGAAGATGGCAAGATTATTTTCCTCCCACAACAATGAAGTTAGAAGGGGCCTTGATAGACTTAACAGATGAAGGATCACTAAGCAATGGGGGAGGGGCTGGAGCCCAGTCAGTAAAATGCCTGCCACGCATGCATTGAGACCTTTGTTCCCAGAAGCCATTAAGAAGACAACCTAAGCTATGTAGGAGGACAAAAGCTTATGTCACTTCAGGAGAAGCTAGCGCCATCTGAGAGGATGCACCTCAAGTGAGACAATGCCTCCATCAGCTGCCTACAGGCAGATGTTCTCTTGCTTAATCATGGAGGTAGAAGGGACCAGCCCACTGTTGGCTGATACTATCCCTGGACAAGTGGTCCTGGGGTAAGAAAGCAAATTGGATGAGTCATGAGGACCAAGCCAGGAAACAGCACTTCTCCATGGCCTCTGCTTGAGTTCCTACCTGTAGGTTCCTGCTCTGACTTCCCTCGGGGATGGACTGTGAACTGTAAGCTACAATAAACCCTTTCCTCTCAAAGTTGCTTTTGGTTATATTGTTAAGTCACAGAAACAGAAAGTGAATTAAGACACAAGGATGGTTGCCCAAGCTTGTAACCCTAGCCTGGGGCCAGAGGGAAAGAACAGGAGGGGATGGGGCAGAGCAGAGATTCCAGTTCTGCTATCAGATACAAGAGGGCTTTCCAAACACCTTCACATGTCTTTAAGCCCAGCACTTGGGAGGCAGAGGCAGGCAGATTTCTGAGTTCGAGTCCATCCTGGTCTACAGAGTGAGTTCCAGGACAGCCAGGGCTATACAGAGAAACCCTGTCTCGAAATACAAAAAAAAAAAAAAAAAAAAAGCTGTCAAAGAACCTGGGTAGCAGGGGAAATAGCCTGCCAAAGCCAGTCAAAGCGACTGTCCCTGACATTTAGTGTTCATAGAAACTCAGGGCAGAGCCTAGCACCCAGCCAAGAAGTGAAGTTCATCACAAAAGTCCTTCTCCATGGGTTATGCTAAAGACTCTTGGGGCTGGAGAGAGATGGCTCAGTAGGTTAAGAGCATTCTCCTCCAGAGTACCCATGTTCAAATCCCAGCACTCACATGGCAACTCATAACTGTCTGTAACTCCAGGATCTAAAACCCTCACACACATATACATGCAGGCAAAACACTAATTTAAAAAAAAAAAAAAAAAGGAAAGAAAGAAAGAAAGAGAACGAAAAGAAGAAAGAAAAACAAATTAAAGTTCTTCATGTCTGTTGAATGAAGCCAACCCCTCCTGCAAGGGACCGCAGCCCAAACTCACATTACCAAGAGGTCCAAAACAATGTGGGTGTGTTCAAAGTAGGGTACCCAGAGACACATGACAAAAATAACACCCTTCTGTGAGTCACACTTCCACCCTAGGATTCAAGAAATCCTCCCTCAGTAACTGTCCAAGAGAAATGGGCAGATCTCAGCCAAGAAGAGTCAGGTAGGTGTGGCAGTAAGGAGCCTGGGAAGATCCAGCAGAAACACCACACTGTGGAAAACACCCAGGAAGACGGAGACAATGGGACTGTCACCATCTGACACACTTAGGGAATATGACGCAAGGCACATCTTTTGAGAACGGGACGTTTTAGAGATATGTCTGAAGGCCTCCAGAGATTCAAACTCCATGGAACAAGGCGTGAGGACTCCGTGCTGTGGCTCTGCCGCACAGTAACGTCACTTATTTAGAGACAACTTCAGTCTTCACACACTTCACTTGGTGGGGGCCTTTTGCTTCTGCCAGTGTCTGAGGAAGTTGCTTCCCTGAAGTCTCTCTGCTGGGGGGGGCGGGGGGTGGGGTGGGTAGGGGACGGGGGATGTAAGCAAAGCTCCTGCCTGCTCTGTGAACACAGCTCTCCCTTGGGTCCGACCCTGTGGTTCCCCACACCTCTTATTACCTACCGCCTTGCAGCAAGTTCCCCCACCTCAAGGCATTGTGCAACCAGCTCAGCAGAATGTTCCAGTACTGTGCTCAGTCATCATCCAAACAGCCTTCAGAGGGCAATGAGGGCTGGAAGGGCCTGGGACACCAGTGAGAGACGAATGGGCTACTCATTCAATGGTATTTTTCTGAGTGCCAACTCTTTATAAAAAGCATTTTTAGGGCGTATATATGACAGGACTCTCATTTTCTGCAAATCACCAAATGTATTTGAGAGAGAATAATAATACACATGTAAGCAATTGTTTTAGACAGTGTCTGTCACTGTCTAAAGGAAAGAGCCTGGGAGATTGGTGTATAACTTACATTAGGTTAGAGGGACCATCCGCACAGGAACCGTTCAAGAATCCAGGGAAGAACGTTGTAATTGGACCAAGAAGAAATACACACTGAAGTTCTATGGTTGCTTAAGGACCAGAAAACACCACTGTGGCTATTCCCATGTGACTACAGAACAGTAGCAGCACAGCGAGGGAACGGGTGAAGGCAAGGAGGGGAGTGGAGCCAGGCCAGCAAGCAGCAAGAGATGATATGACTCGGAGGTACAATGTCCCCACAGGCTCCTGTGTTTGAAAATATCTCATCACCAGCTGGTGGTGCCTGCTTGAGGGAAGCTGTGGAGCCTTTAGGGGTCAGGTCTTAACTGTATCAAGTGTGTCTGGGAGTTGGGGGGAAAGGCTGAGAGTTATGTAGCCAAGCCCCACTCCTGATCTTGCCGTGTCTGTGTCTCTCTGTGTGCCTGCCTCACCCCACTGACCCACCCCCCCACCCCAACACTTTTCCTTCCTCTCATCCAAGATGTGTGCAAGCAGCCTCGCTTCCACCATAGCCTTGAGCCACCCTGAGGTGTTTCCTCTGTGTCTTCCCTGGCAAACCCCCGAACCAAAATAAATCCTTCCCTTAAATCACTCCTGTCTGATCTTTTACTCAGTCACAACAATGAAAAAAGCAAGCAACAGAAGAGCCATAGGGGAAACCAGTCTAAGTCTTGTTCTCCACATAGTGGGAAGTCTGTGGAAGGTTTAACCATGGAAGTGACAGGCTGCTGTGCGCATGCCAGAAGTTCATCTTTGCCCCTGCTACAGAGGATCTGGATTCAAGCAGGGCACATAACAAGAGCAGTGTGCAGACTCCGGCCTTCGAAGAGGGTGAGCGGAGAGTAGAAAGGACTGGAGCTTAAGGCCTGAGCACTTTAGCTTGAGTATATGTGGAGACGGTGGTCCGTTTACAGAGGTAAAGACACGGGCTTAGACATGATTGGAGTACAGGACTGGAGGGCCTGGGATGCCTGTCAAGGGAGTCACATGAGGGAAACAGGTCAGTAACTGAGCAGAGTGGTCACGATAGAGAGCACACGTGCTGCCACTCAGCCCCCTTTTGTACTGTCCAGGATCCAAACCATACACACTGGACAGGTCTTCTTGTGGCACTTAACCTGAACAGGCATGGACAGAGACTAACTCACCCAGGAAAATCACTCGGGGTGTGCCCAGATCTGTGTCTCCAGGGGATTCTAGACTATGTCTAGGCAACAACAGAGATTAGCCATCACACTAGGAAAGAAGTGGCTTATGAAGATGGGATGGTGCGTTCAGATCAAGTAGGGAGTGGGGAGGACACTGAAGCCACAGGAGACAAGAGGTGACAGCAAAGTGCTTTTGCTGTTACCTGGGATGGAAATTTCTAGAACAATCAACATCACCCAATAGCTGAAGGGAGTATGCCTCAGCTACAATGTCCAACCAGTAGCTGCTAACCACACACGGCTACAGAGACACTGAAATCAAGACAGCAGTGTGTGTCTGGTACCTACCAAAGGGGGCAGCTCCCAACATATTTGCTGACTACACTGGGGGAGGGGAGCACAGTGGAAGACCAACACTGACAGTTTCTATATGTCCGGTGCTTTCTAATAAGATATTCACTGTGGGAGAACTAAGAGACACAATGTAAGTCTATGGAGAAGAAAGGGGGAATCGATTTAAAACAGTGCAAAATGCACTATGGAGGGTGAGTGCCTGTGGGAAGACTCACATAAATTACCAAGGGACCCAGTCAGTACTGCGAGCTTTTCTAACATCAACTTCTTATCTCTTCAGATTGGAGCCCAAACCGGTTTTCTAGCCATCTCCTAACAACGCCCACAACTCATCCCTTGGTCTTCAATCTTCTTGGCAGAGAACCCTTTCTTTGCTTGTATATTTTCTAACCAGTTCCAGAAAGAAAGAAAGAAAGAAAGAAAGAAAGAAAGAAAGAAAGAAAGAAAGAAAGGAAGGAAGAAAGAAAGAAAGAAAGAGAGAGAGAGAAGAAAGTAACAGCCTGCTATAGGTGAGGACAAGATATGGAGAGCCTTATTTCCACAGGCCACCTGGCCTTCCCATGAGCTGTGGGGCACACCGAGGAGCCCTGAGGACTTGAAAGCAGAGTGCCCTAGCTGGTGCTTTTCCAAACTATTACCAAAGTGCCTGCGAGTTAAAGTGCCCATTGGGTTCCAGTAGGCCTACAACCCAACAGTTTCTTGAGTAAAGGCTTGTAGTATTGCTGTTCCATGAGCCCAGTGTAGGAGACAAGGCCCCAGGCCACAGCCAGAGCCAAGACTCACTCCCCTCCTGTCATCTCTGCCAGCTGTTGGCCTGTGGGCCTCACAGACCCTCTTCTTTAACCAGGATGGTCTACTTAATCTTCATGATCCCCCTCAGCGTCACCTCTCGGAAAGTGTTCAGCAAGCCCCCACACACAAAGCAATCAGAATCCAGGCGTCTTCCTCCCATTTCCCCCTCTCCTCTCTCTGCTTCAGTCACCCAGCCTTCCTTCCATTCGAGTGTGAGCCTCTTTGCACCAGCTGACCCCTTTGGTTACATGCTCCTCATCATGCCCAAGGCTTCACCTCCTTCATGACTTTGTGCAGTGTGGTCTTCTTAGCAAAGCTTATGCCCCATCCACACTGTTCAACAGCCTCCACCATACTCCGGATGTGTGTGCATGTGTCTATGCTGTGTCTATTTTCCCTGAGGTTTTGAGTAATTTGAAGGTAGGGTCCATCACATGTTCAGTTTGTAGCTGAAGCACCTTGAGGTATCTCTTATGTTAAAGAAAAAAACAGAAAGGTAAGATATCAATTCAATAGCTCATATAATTTATACTTATGAATATGAATTAGATTTTGATACCTCTAATCACCTAGTCACTAGTAGAGGCATTAAAGATTTAAAAATAAAATGAATATAGTAACAAAATAGATAAAGCAAAGCTAAGACAAATGGAAAATTCTAAAAGAATGATTCATAACTTGTAAGAATTTTTAATCCCAATTTGGGGCTTGATTATCTAGTTCCCAGATAAAAGACACACAACTTTTATTATTTACAAACAGAACAAGAGCTGAGCAGATACCCACCCTCTATGCTATTAGAATTTACTTTTCTATTGATAACCCCAAGTTATTACTTACTATGTTTCATCTGGGCTGCTCTTAACTCCAACTGGCCAGCCCTCAAGGCTACATTTTCATGGCTCATCTAATCCATGGTGGCGTCTCCTCCACTGGCCTTCTCCTCTCTTTCGTGGTTTTCCTTTAACCTTCAGCCAAGGAACCCTAAAACCCACCTATACCTTTTCTGCCCAGCTATTGGCTGTTGGCATCTTTATTCACAATCAGAAGTAACTTGGGAGCAAGGTCACATAGCGTCACTTGTCCCCTTGGGTCTACCTGCAGACTCTCCTGTCTCTGGGGCAACCAGGTCTTGAAGAATCAGTATTACCATTAGAATACAAGCCACATCAGGCCAACCTACTACAATAACTCATGAATACATAATGCCAGATACAATGGTAATCTGATACTATGAGCCAGGATAAAGTAACAATTTATTTATTTATGACCTAAAAGCTTAGTATGTCTTAGCACTCATAGTGTTTTTAAAATAATAATGGAAGCTACCATTTACTAAGAATGTGTACCAGTGGTTACTTAGGCATTTTACAAGTATAGTCCAAAGATAACTTATAATTTTTCAACTTCCAATTGTCTAAAGCATGCTCATATGCCATTTCAGTTTTTACTTTCAGACTACATTCAATAAAGTACATGATTGAATCCAATGTCAACTTGATGAGATCTAGAAATACTTCTAAGAACGGTCTCTGGGCTTCTTATGTGGAATTATCTTGATTAATTTGAGTCAGGAAGACACTCCCACTGTGAGTGGCATCATTCCCTAGGCTGAGATCCTAGCCTGTATAAAAAGGAAGTCAACTAGGTACAAACACTCATCCCTCTCTGCCTAACTAAGGATACAGTGTTGCCAACTACTTCAAGCTCCTGAGCCCATGTCTCCCAGCAGTGATGGTCTGTAACACAGACTGGTAAGCACAAACACTCAAGTTGCTTTTTTGTCAGGGTATTTTATCACAACAGGAAAATCAATAAAGACATACAATCTTGCCTAAATGTAGGCAAGTATAAGTGTTCTGAGCACACTTAAAATAGGCTAGCCTGAGCTATGATGCCTAGAAGTATTGAATACACTCAGGATATAGTCAGTAATGCTAGGTTTACCAAGACATAACCCAGCAGAAGATAAAGAACATCTATCCTAATTGCATCCGTACCACTACCTCCATATGAAGTACTATCCATGCTCCAGAACACAACCCAGCTCCTGACTACTTCCACTTGAAAAATTATGAATACTTAGAATTGAAACACTTAACTAGGGATGGCAAGATAGCTCAAGATGCTTGCTGAACAAGCCTGACCACCTGATATTCATGCCTGGAGCCGTATAAAGGTGGAGGGAGAAAACCAATGCACAAAATCATGCTTTGACCGATACACATGCCTCATACTTAGTAATGAATACATAAATCACATATGCTACATACACATTATAATAAATACATAATTTATTTTTTAAAAAAAAAACTGTGATCCAAACCTTTAAAAATTAATGATAAACAGACAAAGGTAAGTGTGATAGTTAGGTAATTTTAGGGAAGTGTGATAGTTAATTTTGACTAGCCTAGAAGATGACTGAGTCTTTGTTTTCAGAGGTTAAATCATAAAGACTCCAGGATATTCAACAGTTTAACTCTTGAGAGGTTCAATTTTTAAAAGACTTTTGGAAGTTGGTAATCTTAAGGTGTAATGATAATTTTGGAATTTTGGTTTCTTAAAAAAAACACAGAAATATTATAAGAATATATTTTTGTTTTAATCCTAGGTATGGGATATGGAATTGCTGACTATGATTTGCCTTGTGCTCTGGTGGGGGAGTGATTTTGCCAACTGCACACAGTTTCTGTGACTGGTGATGTTGAGAATTCTGGGGTCTTTTCAGAAAGTATATAAATCCAAAAGGCAGAGTGGATTATTGGTTGATCGCTATTGATCCAGGTGGTGGTATACAAAGAAAAAAGCAGTAATAAATTAGTTATACTGACAGTGACAATCAAACTTGTCCCAAGTAACCTGATACCCCAATCAACAGGAAGTATTCTAACAATAATATCTTCCCTTTTCTGACCCCTGACCTTATTTAGGGATCTCTTTCCTTTCCTTTCCCCTCTATCTTTTCTTCTCTTATTTAGTGTTAGGGAGTTGAAAGGATCAAAGTAAAAGGGTGGAGAAGGGTGGAAGAAAGAGAACCCACAAAGGAGCCAAATGAACAGGCTATCCAGTAGGGCCTAGTTTTAAAAAGTGTGTTGGTCCCTAAGATCTTGTCTTTGAAGGGAGTATTTTGGCCCTTGCCACTTCCTGTATTCCCACTCTGCTTCCCAGAGGCCATGGGGTAAGCAGTATCAGGGCCTATGCGCTCAGCACTGCCTCCCTGTTGGCCCAAAGCATCGTGAGCCGAAGCAAGCCTTTCTTCCTTGCGGCTGTTACTCTCAGGTTAACTTGTTAGTTATCCCAGTGACAAAAGTTCCAACCAGCACAGTGAGTCCGTTTTAAAACTCTCCACAACATTTTCCTATGACTAGATTTTATATTTATCTCTGCTTACGTGCTTTCCACATAGCGATGGTCTTCTTCTCTGTCGTGGGAAAGGGGTGTTTCCATTTCACCCAATATCAACAGTTCACCATTTGTCTACCCCAGAACAGCTTTGAACACTAGGAGCTGCGGAAGAAAGCTCTAAAAGAAATGGTAACAGATTCCTGGCCCTAGGGTCGGGGTACAGGTCGAAATCCCACATCTACCCAACACTCCGTGTGGCAGCTCATGAGGTCAACCTGCTCAAGTTCTCTGTTCATCATTCAGCCACTGCTGCCTACATCATCTCCCTAACCTGCACTCACCTTATCCCTGGAAGTATTCCTCACTAGGCTCCTTGAATCCCTGCACAGTCCACGGACAGAATTCAGGGAAACTGTGAACTCAACTGGATTCATTTAAGAGCATTATTTTGAGAAGGGAATAGTGCCTTTCTCTCACTACAATGGGGCTCCCTGGGGTAATAAATTAAAGAAATGGTAATAAAAGTACACTTTTTAGGTAAGAGAACTTGCCTAAAAAGTTCTAACAACAGTCTAGAAATGAGGGAAATATGGCTGAATCAAGGGATAAACAGTAAGAAAGAGATAAAAAAAAAATTTCTAAATTGGATGGTATTTCTCACCTTCCATTCCCAATCTTCCGGGGGGGGGGGGGGGGAGAGAACTATTTCACTCACTGATGCTTTTGATAGTTAATCTTATTGTCTCTCTCTCTCCCTCCTTCCCTGAAGCAATGACCCTCAAGGTGTGCAAGCCTGC
This sequence comes from Montemys delectorum, assembly GCA_019843815.1. Lineage (NCBI taxonomy): Eukaryota > Metazoa > Chordata > Mammalia > Rodentia > Muridae > Montemys > Montemys delectorum. Next base: position 8,930 of record JADRCD010200332.1, on the reverse strand, counting down.
ACTCTCTGGAGCATCTTTTTCTCAGCTCATTTCTTATTTCCTCTTTCTTCTTCCTCTGTCCCTCTCTCGAAGGCCCACAGTTCAACTTTCCCCTTCCCAGATCTACTTCACCATTTGGTGTTTAGTCTTCACCGTCAACAAGACAAGATTTTGAATCACCATGGAAACAGACTTTGGGTTGTAACTACAAGGGTGTTTCTGTTTCCTGAGAAGAGAAGGTCTACCCTAAAGGCAGACAGTACTATCCCATGGGCTGGGATCTCAGACTCAATCAGCCAACATTCATTTCTTCTCCCTGTGTCTTGACTGCAGACTTGATGTGACTGTCTCCCTCATGCTCCTGCCACCATGTCTTCTTGCCATGCTGGACTGTCATTTCACACTGTGAGCCAAAACCTTAAATTGCTTTTTGCAGGTATTTTCTCACGAGGAACGAGAATAGTAAATAACCCATTCCTCAATGCCTATGTTAGTTGCTTTTCTACTGCTGTGAAGGTATCATCATGACCAGCTCATCTTATAAAAACAGGCCCTTAAGTAGGGGCTTTCTTATAGTTTCAGAGGGTATATTCATGAACACCATGACAGGGAACATGGCAGCAGGAAAGCATGGTGCCAGAACAGTAACTGAGATCTTACACCTGAAACAAAACATCCATCTATTCATCTCAGATGGAGAACCCATGACAGACCAAAGTGTAGATACTACCAAGGACGGATTTGATGAACTAATGGGTTTTATTGGGATTATTTATAGGAATATGGGTGAGGAATTACTCAGAGGAACAGAGGTGTGAAACACTGCACACCTGCAGTTAGAGAGTGTCCTTTGCTGGTACCTCAATTGGTCTAAATGTCTTCCAGGTGCCTCAGATTATTTCTCTGCTCCTTCTAGGCTGCTGGTCTAATCTCAGAATCTGCGTTGCACCTCAGATTAACTTTTCAAAGAACTCTTGGCTTTTATTATTCACTCTAGTAGGTAGGCCTAGAGAATCTAGTCAGTTTCAGGGACTTCCTGAAGCTATTTTTGAGTTGTTTACCTTTCTGCTCAAGGGGCTTCCCTGCAGGATGGAATGTTTCAATCGACATCCTAGATTGAAACATCCTCAAGCAGGAAGCAGAGAAAAATGAGATGTCGGGCCAGATGTGGACTTTTGAGACGTCAAAGCCCATCCCCAGTGACACAGCTTCCAAAAAAACGGCATGTCTCTTAATCCTTCTCAAACAGCTCCATGAACTATGAACCACGCATTCAAACATATGAGCCTATGGGGGCTCGTCTCATTCAAAGCATCACAAGGACAATTAACCAACTGTGTGTGGAGGAGTCTCAATTCTTTATTCCCACTCTCCGATTGTTCTGGAGTTCTAATCCCACAAGGTGATAACCAGACTATCCACAATCATCACCAGCAAGTCAGTAGTTCATAAACTGTAAAATCCCTTTCCAATGCACAAACCCCTTTCTTAGTTTTTCTATCGCTAGTACAGGGTTACCATAGTAAGGCAGTGGTTCTCAACCAGTGGATCATGGCCCCTTTATGGGAGTCCCATATCAGACATTTACATTACAATTCAAAACAGTAACAAAATTAGTTATGAAGTAGCAATGGCACAGTTTTATGAGTGGGGTCACCACAACATAGGTAATTGCATTGATAATGGATGGCAGCATTAGGAAGGTTGAGAGCTAAGGCAATTCGTCACACACAGCCGGGAGACAAATTCTAAACATTCCTATGTATAAGGCATTCCTTCCTCTGCTTTGCTTCCTTAAGACCAGCCCAGAGACTCAAACCCTCATCACCTAAAATCATAGTAGACCTCATCCCCACAAGACCCGCTGAATCAGTGTCTGAAAAGTCCTCAAGTGATCCTTGGGATTTGTAGGCATAGAGAATTTGGAAAACTGTTGATCTAGTGCTTACTAATACGTTACCAACGCAACTGTGTTGGTCTTGTGCACTGTGGACTCGGATGCTGATTTCTATGCCCAGGCACCTGTCTATAGTCTGGACCAGGCACGGTCAAGCACCTCTGGTCTCAATGTCATGTAAAAACTGTTTCTGATTGCTCAATAAAGAGCTGACTCAGGGCTGGTCAGATGGCTCAGTGGGTAAGAGCGCTGACTGCTCTTCTGAAGGTCCTGAGTTCAATTCCCAGCAACCACATGGTGGCTTACAACCATCCAGGATGAGATCTGATGCCCTCTTCGGGTGTGTCTAAAGACAGCTACAGTGTGCTTAGATATAATAATAAATAAATCTTAAAAAAAAAAAAAAAAAAAAGGCCAGGCGCACGCCTTTAATCCCAGCACTTGGAAGGCAATGGCAGGCAGATTTCTGAGTTCCAGGACAGCCTGGTCTACAGAGTGAGTTCCAGGACAGCCAAGGCTACACAGAGAAACCCTGTCTCGGGGCAGGAGGGGTGGGGAGGAGGGAGAGCTGAGCAGAAGAGATAAGAAGGCTGGACTTCTGATCTCAGCTGAGGATCCCGGGGAGAGAAAGGAAAGGAAAGTAAGAGAAGGGACAGGTGGCCACGAGGCAGAAGATCCAGGAGTCATGATAAGAGGTCGCCAACGGATTCACCACGAGGACACACACATGAAACAGAGCAAGCTAGGGCAAGACTCACTACAAGTAACATGGAGCCCGATGGCTAGGACGTACTTAGCTTAGAGGGTTAGAATAAATGCATATCTGCCCAGAGTGCTTAAAGCTTGCTGATAACTTTAATAGATCTTTGTGTTGATTTTTTTTTTGGGAGCTAGACCAGGAACAGCTAAGGCTATCATCCACAAATTGCAGCCTACATAACTGCATTTAAAGTTGGTCAGTTTAAGGAATCATTTACTGAATCCTTACTATGTACCACTAGGCTTTGGATACATTGTTTCATTTAACACTCAAAATAGTTTCTTGAAGCAATCCTGTTAAGGACACATAACTGAGACTCAAGTGGGTAAACCAGCGGCTCAAAAAACCATAAACAATGAAGCAGGAATTGATCCTAATCAGCCTGACCACAAACCATCCTGTCAAATTACACCAACTCCTGTCAGTGTCGATTTATGTATTTCAAGGGCATGCTGGCAAAATTAACTGCTCAGGGTGAGCGCATGCTCTATCAACTTAACACAGATTCTATTGGTTTATTGCAGTTCTCGTTGGCAGTCTTTCTAAAGGCATATTAGATCATCCTGTCTTGGGGCAGCATTCTAAACACTAAACACATGCTAAGGTGTTTGATTAGTGGAAAAATGATAATAATCACAATCTTTGAAGGGAAACACTAAGCTACTGCCTTAATAGTAAACCGCCATGTGTGATTGTTTCTTTCCTTTGAAAAGAAAAGGAAAATGATGTGGGGCTAGCTCTGGAATGCATGGCTGGTTGGGTTCCACTCCGTTAGCTCTGTCTACCCTCTAGCTTCTTCATATTTTAATTGCCTCATCAAGTCATTTTTCAGTCAGCATCATTCCATAGTAATCCATACCAATTATAAACCTAGCCTCCTCCTCCTCCTCCTCCTCCTCCTCCTCCTCCTCCTCCTCCTCCTTTTGTTTATATCCAAATATCAACCCAAGGAACCCAGAAGAAATCACATGTCAGTCCCTACCTTGTTGAGAATAAAATGCATGTTTCAGATGTCCCACATGGAAAACTACATATTCTCTAATCCACACATGACAAGGCATGTTGTCAGAAGGTTGGCCCACAGGCATGAAGATCAACACCTACTCTATTTATTCCTAGGGCAGATGTCTGCCTCCCCACCCAACCAGCACTTGGGAACTCTCTCTAGGGGCTCTTTTCCTGCATACTTTCTAACTACTTAGACCGAGAGGAAACTACAACTGATTGAATCCAGACAAGTCAAGATCTTCGGTGGTATTTCCAGGCCTGAATCAGGAAGCAGGCCATCCTTTTGGAGAGCAGAAATGACAGGCTGAAATTAGGAGGTCAACAGTTTCCAGTGCCACAGTTTCTCAGCCGGCTATGAACAAAGAAAGGTTGAATAGGAAAGTCAGGCTGTTCCAAAGTACCTGGCTCTTACCATGTCCTGGTTCCCATCCTTCCTCATACTGTAACTATCTCCAAAATTCCTATAATGCTTAAGAATTTTCCTGTAACTTATTTGTGTTTCTATGGCTTGAAGCCATGATGCTTTAATAGCAATAAAATGGCTATTTCTAAAAACGATATTTACTTTACATAATTTTCTTTATACAGATAAAGAGCTCACATTTCACAGTTTATAAAAATCTTTTAGAATATCTATTTAAAACAAGTCTTGGCTCATACATTCAACAAACTCCCTGTACTATTAAAATACCACTTTAAGAAGCTAACTGCCTGATCATTTTTAGTTTAATTTCGAATGTAACAAGATAAAACTGCCTCCTTAAGTCATCTTTTCCTTTATGTATTCAATTATATTCTCTGCTTAAAATGCTTAAAATAAAAATTGGCACGGATCCACTCACTGATGGAGATTTTAAGTTAGAAAGCAGTAACATATCAAATTAAGTGCACAATGGCAAGCTTATTCTCTACACTGAGCATCGTCCAAATCAAGGTTTTTCATTACCACTACAATGGACTGGAAAGTTTTCACCTTAATTGTAAGTTTCTACATTTCAATCAAATAGACTTTGATTTAATCGATGGCAATGAAATTCAGCTACAATCAACCTGGCAAACTCAGTTCAGTGTCCTAAAAATCACCACAGATTTCCTCCTCTTCCAGTATAGGCTTTGAAAAAATCCTCAAAGGTCACTTCGTACACTAGGACTCCCAAATATGATGCTATTCAACTATTAAGCTGTAGAGATAGTTAAGTCATCAAATTAAAAGAAAATTGCAACTCATCTATTTCAACAATCCCATTTCCCAGTTACAAACACTGATCCCAAAAACTGGTTAATATGCCAAGTCACAGTTAAAGAATTCAAACACAGACTCCACAATAAGAGACCCACATGATAAAAGTGTATGGTTTCCGTTCAGTGCTCCAAATTTATGGTTGCTTTAAATATCCAATAAAAAGACTAATGGAATTTTAAAAGCAAGAAAATTGCTATACCCATGGTAAGATTCTCCTTGCTAACCCTAGTTACATTAGAATTACGGAGTAAAGGCTCTGATTTGAATTATCTGCCTCTCTACCATACTTTCTCAAATGTCCCCATTTATATACACGCTCATTATTGATAATGTGGATTTACTTATTTTAGTATTATTCTATAAACTTTGGTGCACAAAAAAAGCATGATAAAACATCTTTCTGATACCAATAATCATTTTCTAAAATAAAACCAACCAGAACTACATGACTTCCAAGCATGGGGGTGGGAGGTTATTATTTTTAAAAAATACATTGTTAGAAAAATGAAGAAACATAACTGTCTTATGTCAACTCACATTTCTCAAAATAAAGGCACATGGATAATAGGGAGAGACATTTTAGCAACCCTCCCCACTGTGACAGGCTCTGCAGGTACTGTTATGTGTTGAATTAATGACATGCTTACATGATACATTATGCTGGCAGTGTACATACTTAGAATTAGTAACTGTTCTTGAGAGCAACAGAAAGTAACACTCAGTGTTCCTACTATCATTCATTCAGTATTTTCCAAGTACGTAACTGGAAAACAAATGTAGCAGCTCAAAAATAAACACAAGGTAAGCAACCCAAATGTTACAGTGAAGAGAGCGAGCCTAATGGCAACTTTTTCCAGACATTCTCAGTCACTCTTCCCACCCCACCGCCCCCAGCAGCATTTTGTTGCCACTACTTAAACCTAGACTCACTTACAAACACTCCTAACCAAAACAACAGAACTCCAAAAGGGAATTTAAAGGGCCCCCCCCAAACATGGGTCCACGCCCAACTTGTATTTACCATGCTCAGTAGCAGTAATTAGGAAGTTGCTAATAGTAACATTTGTAACAAAAAGTAACAAAATCAAACATAACTAAATTAAAGGCTAGTGACAATGGAAAACTGTAACTTCACTTTCTGAAATAAAACTGGGGGGGGGGAGGGGTTATCCATTGCTGTCTGCTGTTTTAACAGTTGACATTCCTAACAGCTAAAGATGTCAGTAAAATGAACCTCACTAGATCCAGCAGTCAAGTAATAGATTTCTCAACTCTTTAAATCGTTCCAGATAAGCACAATGATCTTCATATTGCTTCACCTTTCTCCAGCTCCACTTGGGGGGAAAAACTATAAATAAAAGATACTGAGCCATCTTAAACAACTCTGTTAATTTGAGAGTGTAGAAACTACGCTGGCTTTCTGTCACTTCTTTTACGCTGAAAAGGACACCAGGGCATCCACCGAGATCAAAAACAGAGCAGCAGGCTCACGCTCTCCCTCCGAAGCTGGCTGACTGCAGTGAGTAAGGTCACGGTCAAAATTCACAAGCTCATTGAAACTTTCATGGCTCAGCCAACGGTGCCTATCGTGTTTCCTGATCCCATCTAAGTAGATTAAAGCTGCAGGAGTTTTCTCGCTGTCAGATCAGCAAGGAAGCTATTTCAGCCCCCCACACTGCAGTCCGCAGAGTCTGCAGCCGCGCGCCTCCTTGCATCCCTGGCTGTGCGCTAGGCTAACCTCCCCAACGCGCTCCCCGCCAGCCTTTTAAACAACCTCCCAAATGGATGTAATTAACTCTAGACCACCTCGAACTCGCGCCCGCCGGGACCCTCTCCGGCTGTCACCACCAAGGCCGCCCTTCCGCAGTCGGCGACTTCTGCCTGGCTCCCCAAGGAGGGGATGAGCAAGGGGGAGGGAGGAAGACTCTCCGCCAGGAGGTCTGGAAAGGGCACAGCAGCTGGGCGATGCGGGAAGGGATGAAGAGAAGACGCTCAGCACCAGGGCCATATTTACGTTGCCTTTTTTTTTCCTTTGCACGTCCCCCCCCCAAAAAATTCTCCTAGAGTCTGACAATACTGCCTTTAAAGGAAAAAAAGAAAGCTAAGCTCTCAAGCTGCCGCCCAAAATCTTCTGGTTCACTCCAGTCCTTTCTCAGAGAAGCTCCGGACGCTTCCTGACAGGGGCAGGTACACCTGCCCACCAGCTCAGGAAAGAAGGGCCCATCGGTCCCAGACAAGTGGAGCGATCGCTCAGACTGGGCCCTGAGCAGTCCCCCACCGGGACTGAGAACGGAGACGGAGTCAGTCCCCGCACAAACTTCCCACTTCCCGGGCAGCGAGCCCTGACCGGCGGGAGGACAGATGCGGGGCAGGACAGCCGCGGAGGGGCTCAGAAGCACAGCACAGCGAATGCTTCTCATCCCGCACCCTCCCCGGGTTGCAAAGGGAGCGCAAGCGCCGCTGGAGAAACCCAGGAGGCGGACGCCTGTCGTGGGGTTAGGGGTACCCCGAGAGGCGAGTGGCCAGAGGGCCCGGGACCGGCCGAGCCAGCCGGCTAGAGGTCCCCGCCCTGCCACCGCTGCAGCAGGAGGAGCAGAACCGGGAGGCTGAGCCCGAGGAGCAAGAGGAGCGCGCCGCAGAGAAGCCTTACCGAGTGGTTGACCCCCCACATGAGCACGCTGAGCAGCGGGTCGCTGGCCCGGAACAGCTTCACTTTCTGAGCCACGAAGTGCTTCTTCTTCGTCTTGGTCTTGCTCGCCAGGACGGAGGACCCCAGGTTGCTGGGGGTCGCCATGGCCGCAGTCTCCGTCCCCTCCACCGCCGCGCCGCCGAGGCTGGGGACCCGCCCTCCCTATACGCCAGCCCGGGGAGGCAGCCGCATCCCCCGGGGCGGCCGCCGCTGCGCGCCTGCTCCAGCCCCGCTCCGCCCGCGCTCGGTCCTGGGCGCTCGCTCCGCCCGCTCCGCGCGCTCCGCCGCCTAGGCTGCTGCTGCGCTCGCCTCGCGCCCCCGCCCGGCTCCCGCCCGTCGCGGCTCGGCGCACAGCCCGCGGCTGGTCCAGGCGGCCGGCGGCTTCCGCGTTGGGCGCCGGCGTCATGACGCAGGGGCGGGCGGGGCGGCGGCGCCGACGGGCGGGGCGGGTGCGGATGCGGATGCGGACCGTTAAGCTGTTCTGTGCGCTCCGCCACCGGTGCTAGGCGTGCACCTCGCCTTGGCGGCCGCAACCGACCCTCTGCGGAGGCTGCTGCGGAGTGCGGAGACTCGCATGCCTTTCTCGCACCCGGGGAGGAGCAAGGAAAGGATACGGAGCCAAGGGAGCTCCGAGGAGGGAGCCCCCAGATGCACGGGGCAGCCAGGAATGTCCCGGAACCTCGGCTTCCCGTGCCAAGGGCCTGGAGAGTTCGTGGGACCCGGAGCGCTTCATCTGGAGCCGGGCTTTCCCAGCATCTAGGGAAAGGACCTTGGCTCCTCTTTGTCAACTGTCTGCCAGAGAGTCCCTGCCCTGAACTTCCTAACCTTATGCCTTTGGGATTCTGGTTGGGCCTCCCCAAGCCTTCGGATACTAGAATGTCATTCCCAGCCTCCTCTGGGATTCCTCACTGAAACCCCTGCTTTAGTTAGGACAGCCATGTCCCAAACTGGACCGTTTGCTTGTAACCCATCAACCTTTTTGCAGGCCGTTCCTTCCTTCTCTTATTCTGGATACACACCTTCTAATTTGAAAGTGTTTAACCTTTCACCACCACCACCCCACACTGAAAATTAGCCTTTCTTATGCTGGCATTTGTTGTTCCAAGTCTACAGTCCTTCTTAGATCTTTCAAGAAGACAAAGAGTAACACCAGGAACAAGGAGGGAGCAGAGCCTGTGGGGACCTATCTTTACTCTTCTTCATTTGACCTTTCAATGTGGTTGTCCCCCCAAGTCCCCTTGGTCGTTTTAACTTGTTGATACTATCCCCCCAAATGATACCTTGCTTCTGGTACCAACCATCACCATTGTTAATGGTTGAGGGGGTGAGGATAGGATAGAAAAAAAAAAAAAAA
>JADRCD010200330.1:0-18299 GCA_019843815.1 Montemys delectorum | reverse complement strand
AAGAAAGAAAGAAAGAAAGAAAGAAAGAAAGAAAGAAAGAAAGAAAACCACACCAGGGTTTCCACAGACAGATGAAATGTGAACCACATGGAGTAATTGCACAACTTGAGCCAAGTCAGGCACTCCTGGGAACTTAGATAAAGGTTAGAGGAAGTGGGGAGAGTTTGAAGCACTGGAGATCTAAAAAGAGAACCTTATTTTTCAACAGTAAAATCCTTATGTATACCGGTCATTCTGAACTTGAGTGACATGGAAGGACAGCACTTTGTTAGGGTGTAGCTAAGATAGTCATGAGAAGAAACTTTAGGAGGATTCCTCCGGAGAAGAAACTGAGACCGTAAGATCAATTGGAACTCTGGTTGGAAAAAAACTCAACTGCACTTCCTTCCTGCCACTTGTATTAAACTCATTAAACACTGGTCTTTAAGCATTCCAGCCTCACTGAGACTGGCTTTGCCCAGGCCTAGGCTATCAGAATAGAGCTAATAAATCTAGTGGTCTATTTCACTTATCTTGCTGAACTTATTAGTAACTATTGACTTACTTGATCATTTCTTCCTTCCTGAAATACTATATATTTCAAAAGATCATCAAAGATCTTCATTTTTTCTTATTTCCTTTCCTAATATGACTACTCAGTGTTTCTGCCTCTCTCTCTCTCTCTCTCTCTCTCTCTCTCTCTCTCTCCCTCCCTCCCTCCCTCTCTCTCTCTGTGGTGCTGATGTTCCCTTTCCCACTGAGCAAATAGTTTACACCCCAGAACTCTGCCGTCCATCTTTTTGCCTTCTGCACCTACTTTCACCCTTCAAGAGAGGGTGTAAAAATTTGAACCTCTCTTCTGTCTGTGTGTTCCACAGCCATTCAACATATTTTTCTGCATCATGGCATCTTAGTTCTGATGTGGGTAAAGCTCAACCTCTGTTCTTTCCAGAGGCTTCTGCATCTCAGTAAACACCAGCTATATTCTTTCTCAGATCAAAAGTTTTAAAGATATTTTTCAAGCTCTTTATCATGTCTAACAGAAAATCCTATGTATGTTTCCTTTCAACGAACACTGATGGGTCCTACTGGACACGAAACTCTGTCATATTATTTTTTGACAGTTACTTTTGGAACACATTTTTTTTTTTTTGGTAGTTTAGATTGAATTGATGTCTTCCCACATGCTGGGTATGCACTCTACCCCAGTTCTGACAAAAGAGTGTGAACCAGTCATAGTGAACTTCTGTCCACGCTCTGCCTCTCACTGAATGATAGTGACTAGTGTGGCTAGAGTATTGCCAGTGTTAACTTAGATATTGTCCCTAGTATTTTTGGACGTTTGGCTTGTTGTTGCCTTCAGAGTAAAAGCCAGGCTCTGGCAAAGTCCGTAAGATGCAATACCAACTGGATATTTCCCTATCTTTGGTTTCTTTTCCATGATCACCCCTTCTCTCCAGGAAAAGAAGCTCACGCTGCTTGTTGATTATGCCAGCCCTACTTGGAAGAGAGGCTCTGACTATATCCTCTGTACCACTCTTCCCTAGGTAGCTTTGCGGTTCTTTCACTCATCTCCTTTAGGGTTTTGCTTTAAAAAGTAGTCTTTCCCTTGAGACCTAATTCAAGGACCCTATTGAAAACTGGGCTGATGGCACTTTCCATCACCCTTGCCTCTGTTGTATTCCACCTAACCCACATCAACATAGCCTTCTGCTAAGCATATTGTCTGCTTACAGCTAATGAAGAGTGTATTCTAGTAGGGTGGGATTCTGTTTGTTCTAGACACTGATGTATCCACAGAGAGTTAACCTAGGATCTGACATAGTAAATACTTCATTAATATTAGCTTAGTTAATTAATTTGTAGGAACTTTGGGATTAGTATCCGACGTTGAAGCCATTTCTTATGTAGCAGGCTTAACATAGTTGTAGAAAAAAATTAAGGAGGGAACTGGGGATGCTGTACTTGTTTGTGGTGGGTCTTGCTCAGTGAGAACATTCTTTGAAGGAGCTGAGAAGAGAGTGCAACACAGGAAAGAAATTTTGTTAGCATCAGCTTTGACATTAAGCATGAGATCACAGAGTGAGTGAATAAAGAACAATGGACCTGGATTCAGCAGATCTGGGTTTGTACTAAAGGTTGTTTTACTTCCTAGATGTGAGACTTTGGTAAGATTATTAATTCTGTTGTACTTCAGCTTGCTTTTCTGAAAAGCAGGAGAACAAACAGAACCCTCTTCATACTTGTGAGGGTACATGTCATAATATATGACAGAGCCTGAAGGAGAGAGTAAGTAAGACTCTGGTAATATATGAAGTTATAAAACATGTTTATTTTTATTACTGTTACTGTGGGAACTGATTGTTTCAGTATTACCTAACTTCTTAGATGTACAAATCTGGTAAGGAGTATGTGTGGAAATCCATCCCAATATTTGCAGTTCTTTATCCTTTGATACATGAGATGTGATTACTTTGTGAATATTTTTGATTTGTTTTGAGATCACAACACACGCCAAGGGCTGTTGACATAGAAATCAAATTTGGCAGGCACATCATGTTTTATTCCACATTACCCGTTTAAAGGCATCAAGCCATAGTTTTCGTGCTTGAATCTCGCATTCATCTGCCTCGTGTACCACCAGTCAGAGATGGCTGTGGGTAAGTTGTTCTTGAGGAAAGTTTGAAATCGTGTGATCACCACCATGTCCCAAGGGTAGCCATTGTCCCAGACCCGGCTCATCACCCAAGAGCCACTTCTGGAACTGATGGTGACCTGAACAAACAAACAAACAAACAAACAAATCCACAAATGCTAAATGTAGTGAGTGTAGTGCTCATTGTAAGATACCTTCTACATCTCTGGGAATGAATTTGTTATTCTTGCTCTTGATGGTTTTGTTGTTGTTTTGTTTTTGCCAGGAGGAAGCAGAAATCTCTTGGCTCTCAATCTTCCTAAATTGTTGCATAAGGCAAAAGGAAGCCAGCTTTCCTTCCTGGGAGGCACCGACTCCAAGAGCATTTCATACAAGCTTTCTCTGCTCTAATCTGCTTCTGCTGACCGGAACCAACTTATTTCAATCCTTAGCACAGCTGACCACCAGTATGAATTCCAGTTATATTTATCTCAATGCTTGCCCAACTACTGATGTCTATAAGGAGCAATCATGATCTCAAAGTAGGCACTGATATAAAATAAAGTGAGCAAATTATGACCAGGACACTACAGGCAAAAATCTTGGCCCTCTGACCTCTAAATGATATGGCACAGGGAAGGTTGTTTTAACAGGAAAGATTGCTTTAACAATAATCTTATTTCTCTTCTCCTAAAACAGAAAGAAACGGCATCTACCATTTCAGATTTGCATGAGGGTTGGTAGAGGATGCTAACTAATGTGGGCAATATGGCTGATATCATCTACTATATAGTATGTGATCAGTAAATGTCAGTTTCCTTTCTTCCCTCTTTTGTTACTTCCTAACACAGGTTTTAAGTTTCTTCTATATTTGTTTCTGTTTTATTTTTGTTTTTAAATTGTGCAATGCTATTAGAAGAGAAGCTAGCTAGAGGAGAGATGGAGAGCCTTGAGAGCTTCAGAAGTATGTGCCCTTCCCTCAATTTCATCACACGTGCAGATGTACCTATCTCAGCACCGTGGCTCATCCCACTCCTCTTAGTTCAAAACCTTATGTGATGAATTTTACTGATGAAGAATCTATGTTCTTCAACCTCCAGTGAAGCCTTCAGAAAGATCACCTACGAGGACTCCAGTGTTTTTTTCCTCTCTCAGTTCCTGAGCTCCTCTGCCCTTGGAATCTGAAACTCTGACTTTACTTTTCTTAAGTCTTCTCCCACTGAGAGCTTAAGTTCCCCCGAGTCATCTAGGAAGTTTCTGATGTTTCTCTCTTCAGTTATCTTTGTTTTTTTTTTTTTCCCCCTTCAATGGGGAAAATGGGATTCCAGGACTTTTTTTACCTACAGTGGAAGGCACTCACTTATGGGGGAGTGTTAAAACACCCTGATGCAGCTAAACCTGCTGTTGCCATTAAGAACTTTCATTTTAGCAAGATGAGTCAGAAGTCATCAAATACATGGTGCTGGTTCCCATTCTCCTGCTTTGTTGTCCTTCTCCCTTCTAAGAACACCTGCTGACACCACTTCAGCTGTAAGGTTTCCAAGAATGGGTTCAGGTCCTTCTCCTTGGTACGGCCTCAGACTCTACAATCTTTTGGGCATTTAGTGACAGAATTATCCTTAATTCCAGTGGTAGTTCTTATACTATTGTCATGCATTCTGCTTAGTTCTTGAGATTGTTTGTGTGTGCCAGTGTTTGTGAGAGTGAGTTGTGTGAGCGTGTGTGTGTATCTGTGTGTTTGTGTGTGTGTGTATTTGTGTGTGTGTGTGTGTGTGTGTGTGTGTGTGTGTGTATGTTGGCTAGATTTTACTACTGGCCATGTGGTTAATTTCTTTGTATGCCTCCTGGTTATCAAGTGTACATGGATAGAGGCATAGGAGTAGATTTTTATGCCATTTGTCTTGATATGATATTTGTACATCTTGACTGCAATATCCTGGAGTAAATCTAGACATCTGCTAGGTATGCCCAGAAACTTTATTAGGGACCTATACTGGGCTTATATTACACCAATAGGCATAACATTTGGCAATTGGATTCCTGCCTTTGTGCTTATGAACCCTTAATGAATTTCTCAGAGTGAGGGATTGACATTTATCTAAAGTCACACCCTGAAAGGACCTTCATCACCCTGTCTCCATCTTCTTTTCAGCTTCCCTTCACATACTTCTTACCCAGACCCACTGACATGCAGCCCAGAGGCCTCATATTCATTTTTGAGAGACCAAAGCTTCTTACTTCAAGACCTGCCTGGACACTTCTTCCCATATTGTACCTTTCTCAGCTCTGGCTCTCTGCCTGTGTGCTGTCATCTCAAGGGATCTTTTCCTCCACATGTGGATAGATCAGCCCCATTAATCACATAGATTGTGTGCTTTGTTTGCTTTGCTAGCCCTTTCCACAATAATTTACACCTGAGAACACTGACTCAATAGTTTGGAGTTCAAGAGTGAAGGTTATGTTTGTTTTGCTCAACATTTTTTTCTCCAAATCCTCATGCCAGTGCCTGAACAACAAATAACCACTGAATGAATGCATGCATGGAATGAACATGGGGCTCTCTGTCTTTATTGACTGAATCGTGTTTTAACTCTGTAACAATCTCATTTCTAAATTGGTTCTGTTTTAATTTGTTTTATTGATGAGGAGACCAGAAACCCAGAAGTATAGAAGCCCTTGTCTAAGAGTCTCAGTCATAACTTTAACCTCAAGTCCACATTAGCTTTAGAGGAATAGATCAGACACACATGAGATATCAAATGTCTCATGATGCTAGTTGGGTGGGAAGCATCACCAGTGATATTTCTAAAGCCATTTCAAACCCCACTTGTTACCAAGAATGATGATGGGCTATATGAAATATCACCTGAAGTTTACTCGCCATCTCATTCCATAGCATGGCTTTTAAGTAACAGTTTCTGCTCCTTCAAGATTGTCTGTGGAGCACATGGGATACGATACCTGCTGAGCTACGTGGCTGAGTTCTGCAGCAATGTCACAGCCTGAATTCCCCAGGCCAATCACCAGGACTCGTTTTCCCTTCCATATTCCTGGTTCCTTATAGTCCCTGCTGTGGAAGCATTTGCCTTTAAAACGGTTCAGTCCTGAATGAAAAGTGGGAAGCATGTGAATCAATTTGATTTCCATGAAAATAAAGCAGCTTTAGTGGACACGAAATAAGACAACTTAATAATCCATCCATATATATATGTATATATTACATATACATATATATCACACACCCACACACACATATATGTACATATATATATGTACATATATAACAAACATGTTTTAATTTGACTGCTTGTAGTCTAATTAAAAAGACATTACTAAGGTTTGGGGATGGCTTAAGCCTGTTGCCCAGAGGTACAGGTGCTGCCAGCTTGGTCCCTAACATAGTGGTACTGAGGTGTGGATATAAGCCTTTAAGAGGTGGAGGCAACTGGGAAGGGATTTAGTCATTTCGGACATCACCCATGGGAAGGTCAAGTTTAGTTACATGAGAGCAGTAACCCTTTTGTTCTAAAAAAGAGCAAACCTCGCTGTTGAATCTCTCTAGCTGCCTGTCTCACGTAGTAATCCTCACCAGCTGGAGTTGACTTTTTCTTTTTCCATTTCTTTACCAGGCTATAATGCAACTGCTTGTGTGTGGTGTGTCTGTGTGTCTGTATTGTGGTGAAAGATGGTCCTGGTTAGAATGCCAGTACTGTGCTGCTTAGACGTTTTTTAGGCTGTCAGTACGAGGAAAATAAGCTTAGTTCTTCTACAATGTCCTAATTGCCAGGCATTCTGTTACTAGCATCAGAGAACATACTAAAATAGACATCACTAGCCTCTTTCCTCTTGACAGATGTGTAGGTGGCTTCCTCACTTTCAGCCTTACCTGGAAAGGAGTCTTTTGGTAGGTGGGGATAGACATGATGCCCAGAACAAATCATTATAGCATCAAAGACAGCTGTTTCTTTTTTACCATTCTTTTCAGTGGTAACTTCCCATTTGCCAGTAGTTGAGAAATCAGGACATTTATTTATACTGGTTACAAGTGTCTAAGGAATGCAGAGAGAAAGCCTTCTTTAATATTCTAATAGTAGATTGGTCTTAATAAAGTACCTCTTAAGGAAATTCAAAAGTCCCTTGGAAGAAATGAGAACATTAGATTATATATGTATGTATACATTGATATAGTATGTGTATTCTCTTTTTTTTGCCTTGTTTTAAAATATTTTTTTATTGTTTCCTGCAAATGGTTAAGTTTATGGTCTCACAAAAGTATGGCTTTCTACACCTTGCACAAGAAGTCTCACTAATATCCAGTTCTAAATGGTTTGTATTTTTTTTTATTAAATTTCTTTTGGACACATTGATTATTAAAAAAAATGAAATATATAAGCCCATGGATATCTTGTGTCTATTTCTTTGTTACTGAGTTGGTGCTATTTTGATATTAGAACTGAACATATTTCTGACAGATTCCTGAGAAAAAGATAGTGTTCACAAATCTTCAGTTAGAGCAAGTTAAAGGAGCTGGGCGTGGTGGCACACACCTTTAGTCCCAGCACTCAAGAGGCAGAGGCAGATGGATCACCGTGAGTTCAAGGCCAGCATGGGCAACAAAGTGAGTTCCAGGGTAGATAGATGGATAAATAAATAAATAAATAAATAATGTATGAGTAGAGCAGCAGCCTCCGACTTCCTCATCACCATATCTGAAACTACTTTTCTGATAATATCTTACCTCAAATTGTATATATTTTAGGAGGTTCTTTTCTGTGGCAAATAAAGTGATGTATTCCTGGAGCTTGCTGTTATGCATGAAGTTAGGAAAGTCATCAGGATAGGGAAAGTCTGGAAAACACATCATCTCTTTGGAAGAGTTGGTGAAGACCGATTGGTAAATGCTGGCCCTGCCCTCTTCTGTATGGTCCTGTGAATGACAGTGTCAGATGGATGAAAATATTCATTTCCAAGTCACTGTCGTAAGTTGAGTTGGCCTTTGCCCACAGATTGCCTCTCATAAGCTGATAAATCAATATTAATGTCCCCTAAGCAGCTGATGCTGACCACAGAACTTTATCAAGGTCATTAAGGGTATGAAAGCATATACTCAGTGTGGTTTGTTTTCTAAGGGAAACCTCTTGTTTCTTTTTGGACATATGCAACCAGAACTCTTATTTCTATCACCTATGGTGATGGAGGTTTTCATAGTTCAACTTTACAGGATTTCATTGTGTCACCAACTCACCTGCATCAGCAACTACTGGTTGATTTGAATTGTAAAGAGAGTTATAGGTGACTGACACTATTTACAAGATTTGTAAATGTGAGCATTTTAGAACTAATATTTTGAAATTAATTGTAAAATTTCTACTACCGTTTTTGAACCAAGCATATTGAATTTATGGGCACTGCCTGCCCACATTTATACAGATAATGGAGTTTTTAACTTTTAGAAATATAAAAATGTTTGCACTGGTAAAATTAAGAGAGAAGTTACAGCATCATGCTAAGAACTGTAGAGGAGGAATTAGATGATGGTGAGAGAAAAAGGGAACATGGAAGGAAAAAGGCTCAGCAGAGAGTGGACCAGGACACTGGGTTCTCATCTGTAGCCATAATCCCCTCCCCCACCACACACACCACTACCACTCCCATCACCACCACCACCGCAACTACCACAAACAACAACATCAACAAAACAACCCCAAACTAACCAACCAACCAACCATGCAAACAAACAAACTTCCTAACTGCAATCCAGAGTTAGATGCTACTCCTATCGCATTTGTTTTAGTTGGTCTGGAGTTTCTAATGTCTCTCAAGAGGTGTGTGTGTGTGTGTGTGTGTGTGTGTGTGTGTGTGTGTGTGTGTAGAGACCAACCTCAAGTGTGTACTCCTTAGGTGCCATCTACTCACTGATAAGACTAGCAAGGGAGCTCCAGGAATCCTTTACTTCTGCTTTCTCAATGCTGGGACTACAAACCACTTTACTGACTGAACCACCTTCTCTGCCCAGGACATTAACCTAGGAGAAAAGATATTGTAAAGAGCATGATAAAGGAACTGGAACTTTCCTTGGCCCCCTGAAACCATCAATGCGTGCTTTGCGTGTGCTCTATAGCTCTACATGAAATGTCCATCTCTTTTAGCAGCCCCGTAAACAATAAATCAGTAGGCCATCTAGGTTTTATGTTGAAAGATTAAATTACAGATCTTTATGGATGGTTGCAAGTGTGGAGGGAAACATGTAGACCATTAGAAAGTTCTCATTAGATTTCATGTAACTCAAAGCTGATGGATGCCCAGTAAACACTGAAACATTACGTCATACCAATCAGCGTCACTAGCAAGACTGAAATTTGCTTATTGTCAAGTGACAGATTAGCTGTTTGTGTTTCCTTCAAAAAAAGAATGTGACCTTGAAAAGGGGCCCAAGCTTCCTGTTGCTCATGTGACTCATGCACCTGGTTACTCCACGTGAAAATTTGCGCAGGTGAAGGGATTTGTAGCCTCTAACAAGTTTAGAAAGCTTGATATAAATGATATTGCCAGGAAAGAGGAAGGGATTAAGGAAAAATTAATTCACATGGAGCCTCTCAACTTGAAAACCCCAAGTCTGCAACATTTTGAGCACTAACATGGAAATGCAAGTAGAAAGTTCTATAGGTCCCAGGAACTAGGGGATGACTAAATGAGCACATACATGTACATCTGCGGATTGGCTCCTTAGGGTAAGAAGGCCGTGACAAACGTCATCAAGGAACTTTAAAGTGTGTTCTACACTGCCCTTTGCAGCTATCTCTTAGTTTGGGGTATGGTAAGAAAAAATTCCACACCCAAATCTTCTAAATTGCTTTTTTAAATTTCCTCCCCTCCCCATTCCTTCTTTGTCCTCATCTCTCCTCTCCTCCCCTCCTCTCTCCTCCTCATAACAGGACCTCATGTACCCCAGGCTGGCCTGAAACTTGTGTAACTAAGGACTGTCTTGAACTCCCAGATTGTCTTGCTTCAACCCCGTGAATGTTGAGATTAGTCACTATGACCAGTCTCACTGTGCTAGGAATTGAACCCAAGGCTTCTAAATTGTACCAATTTGTAAACTCTATCAACTGAACCATGATCCCAGATTCTCATTTTTGACATTGTTATTATCATTAGTATTATTGCTATTATTTAGTACACATTTTTATCATTAATAAATGGTAAACTTGTATAAATACCAACGAAGTATTTTGAAATAAAAAATTTAAAGATTAACATTATACTGACTAAGTAGGTTATATTTAGCAATATATATATATGTAATAACAACTAATGCAAAAAGAAAGAGATCAATATGGGAGAGGAGGGAAGGGAGGGGAAAAGTATGTAATTTTATTGTAATCTCAAAAATAAAATAAATTAAAACAAACAAACAAATAAAACCAATAACTACCAAGACTTGTGAATGCATACACAATATAGAAAAAATAAATATTGTATCAGTAATGAAAACTGTATTGGAGGAAGCAAGAATGGAGAGATTTTATGTATGATTAAGTTGTTATCAATTTGAAGTAGACATAGCTACTTTTTGCATATGTTAATACATCAAAGTGTTTTATGTTCTAAAAATAACTGTTTTTCATTGTCTATAGTCTTTGTAAGTGGATGACATTGTGTTGCATGCATGCACTTTCTCAGGAGTGCATATCTCTATTGAGCACAGTGCCCTCCCACACTCCCAACATTGCTACTCTATTTGTACTGACTTATAGAGTATCACATAGAAATTAAATACAGGGATGTATTTTACAATGCTTAAACCAGAGCACTTAGAAATTATATGTTAACACAGAATAATTGTGTGTATTTTGAGGCACACTTGTGATGCTTTAGTGCATAAGTAAAATGAATATTGATCAGATTAAGAAACTGGGTTTTCATATCCATTGTTATCACATTGTGTTTGCAGTGCTTGGGTGAATCTCTTGTAGTTATTCAAAACTATGTAATTGGTTACAATAAACTATAGTATAGATCATAGTACTACAATCTACTTGTACTTGAGTGCCTGCTATCTAAACTTCCAGTGTCTTCCCCATTTCTCATCTTTCCTAGCCTTTAGTAATCATTAATACACATTTAATTTTTTCAATTTCACACAATGACTTCTATTTCCATTTGTTTCACTGAAAATAATGGGATATTACTTTTTTGAAGATGGAGTACTACACATATAGATGTTAACCTACCATCTCCTGTATTGCTGGTTTCATATTTATCTTCTTTTTCACCTGCATTAATGTCTTGAAGAGCCTTCCCTATTTTCTTCCAGTTTTGTAGTTATAGATTATAAAAATTGGGCCTTTCATCCATTTTTGCTTTATCTTTGTGTGTGTGCATGTGTGTGTGTGTGTGTGTGTGTGTGTGTGTGTGTGTGTGTGAGAGAGAGAGAGAGAGAGAGAGAGAGAGAGGTCAAATTTTAATTGTCTACTTGTGAATATCCAGTTTTTTCGTGTCATTTACCAAATAGGTTATCTTTTTCCCCCTTCTAAGACTAATGAAATTAAAGAGAAAGATATCATAAAAGGAACCCGATTCACAATTAGTACAAAACTAAAAGGGAGCTGGGAATGTATGCTTCTAATCCCAACACTTGGGAGGCAGAGGCAGGCAGATCTCTATGAGTTTGAGTTCTGCTTGGTCTACATAGTTAAGTTTCAGGCCAGCCAGGACCAGGGCTATGTAGAGAGCCCCAGTTTCAAACAAACAAACCAACCAACAAATAAAAAAACAAAACAACATTCCTCCCCCAAACTAGAAAGGAAATAAATTTAGCTAAAGAAATGAAAGACTTCTTAATGAAAATTGCAAATTCTGCTGAAAGATAATAAGGAAGACTTCAAGTGAAGGGAGAAACCTCTGAGGTTTACAAGTAGGAAGAATTACTGTTACACTGGGCACACTACCCTTAGTATTTACATATTCAATCCATCCACATGCCAAGCATATTCTTCAAAAAAAAAGAGTGAGGAAGTCCTGAAATTCCTCCAGAAGTACAGAAGACTACAAATATACACAATAGGCTTGAACCAAACCAAACCAAAGCAACCTTAAGGAAGTAAACAAAGAACCAAAGCTGGAAGTGATCGCATTACGGCAAGATATACTACAAAGCTATAGAAATCAAAACAGCACAGTCCTGGCACAGAAACAGACACACGGACCAGTGGAATAGAATTCAGGACCCAGAAATCACTCAACCCATTTGTAGCCAATCGACTCTTACTAAAGTTGTTTTCCATGTTCACCTGAGAAGTTGAAATTTGTGGTCTAAATCACTAACACTACCCTTCGCAACTTCATATTTAAAACACTGATTATTTTTATGTGACAAACATACACATGTTCATGGACATGTTGTGGCCAGAGGTTGATACTATATGGATGTCTTTCTCACTTTCCACCTTATTTTGTGATGTCAGAGTTCTCGTGGAATGTGAGCTCAGCGACTAGACTGTCAGGCCAGATAATCATCACACTTATCGGTCTGGCTTCGTCCCACCACATAGTATCCTAGGTGTGCACCTGATTTTTATGTGGAATTTGAGGGGGGGTACATCCAAACTCAGCTCCTCATGCTTGTGGGGCCAAACACTTCACTCACTGAGCCATCTCTCAGCCCTACCTGGCAGCTTTTAAATACAGAAGACATGTATCTGTATTATATAAACTTACCTAGTTTTTGACTATCAATTTTTATCGCCAAGTGACTCTCATTCATGATTTATGAAATTATCTGCTAACTCCCAAGGACATTATTTTTGACTTGCTTCCACGATTGCATTTTGTGGAATCCAATCCAGCCTAGGAGTCACAACCACCACCTAGGCAGGCCTGAGCGCCCCACCCCACCCCACCCCAGCCTGTTGCACAGGTGCCCCGCCCCTTCCCTGCCTGCATCACTCACTGAAAATTTCCACAGGCCCCCAACGTCATCACTCCTCTCAAAGCATGTGGGCTCCAGCCCCTCCTCCAGACAGCTCCTGATGGCAGCCAGGCCACTGACACCAGCTCCAATGACAGCCACTTTCCTCTTCATGGGTGCCTGCGGAGAGGTGCAGAGATCACTTTTGGAATCATTTCTGAGAACTTATTTTGGTATTTACTTTTGGTTTAATAAGAAATGTTGCATGTTCAGCATGCAAGAAAACATAGAGTAGTTCACAATACCTGTTAGCCATGAGAACACATTTTGCACTCTTCTGATTTTTGGCAAAAGAGCAGCTGAATAAAGTCATCTGGAACCTTGAGATTTGTGATCTGAATTACAAACACTACCATTTGCAAACTCATGTTTAAAAAGTTTGGTTTTTTTTTTTGGTGTGTGTGTGTGTGTGTGTGTGTGTGTGTGTGTGTGTGTATAAGGGGGGGCCATGTCCACACATGTGCAGGAGCATGTGAAAACAAAATGTATTAAGTATTTTGCTTTTAGTCAGCTTCCCAAATTAAGGTGTGCACATACTAAAGTGGGCAAATACTCACCCACAGCATGCATTCACAGCTAAGTTATACACACACACCTCCACACAATTGTTTATATGTGAATAGAGCAAACCAAGCTATATGTATAGGTGTGTGACGGTCTCTCTGTGTGAGAGAGTTGGTTTCATGATCATCTGTATACGTTCAAGTCCCTTTTATAAATGGTCTAGTATTTTTGTCTAATGCATGGAATTTTCCTGTATCTTTCAATTCATCTCTGCATTATTTATAACTCATTACTTATAATTCATAATATTATCAATTCTGTACAAACGCTTGTTTAGCTGTATCACTTAAAGAATAGTATCAAGAGGGGGTGGGGAAAGAAGCCTGTGTGTAGTCAATATAGATGCAGCCCTCATAGGCCTAACTATACCACTGGTTCTTAGGTACTTGAATCTTCATAGGTAACACACACACACACACACACACACACACACACACACACATGTACACACATGTATATACATGCACATACATATGTGCATACACACACATATATGGCATATATGTGTGTGTATATCTATATTACGTGACACAAGACTGGTAACACCTATATCTCAGTATTTCAGAGGCCACTCTTTTTCCTTTTTTAACAAAAGTCAAATCATTGCCTTCAAACAACTCCTTCCCACTCTTACCCATTCTCAACCTCCCTCTCTTCCAAGAGAATTATGTTCCTAGTCTTTTCCCATCCGTACGCTTTACCACTACTTTTCTACACTTCCTTTTAGGTAAAATTCCTTAGCTATGCAAAGAAAAGACTTAAATGATGCGGATCATGTTGTATGAGTCCCATGAGAAAAGAAAGACCTGATGACTTCCTGACAGACATAATATGTTCATTCCAGTCACACTAAACGTAGATCCACCCAAGTCCAGTCACCCACCTGGCCCTCCTCCATGCCTTTTTCCCATTCGCCCATAACACTCTCCCTTCCCTCAGCCTTTTGCAATAGATTTTTTAGTTTACCTTTTCTTTGTCTTCCTTTTCTCTCAGTGTTTAAGCCTCTAGTCTTCTGGGGAGTCTGAAAGAGAAAATGCTGGGCACCTTGTATGTTTGTGTGTGCAGGTGTGTCATTGGAACAAGGAGGAGCTTCTCTTAAAGGGGTAATCCTTTGTCCTGGAACCAGTGAGCACATCCCCCGGCTTCTGTGATGTGCTGGTCTTTGGACCACCTCGCTGGCCACTCAGACCTGCTTTCCTGTTAGCAGTGGTTAGCAGTGGTATCCTCTCCAGATTGCTAAGGTTCTAGAGTCTATTTATGTGCAATCCTAACGTTTATTTTTTTGTAGGTCTTTTGTGCCCTTCCAAATCCTATTGAAAATTAATCGCAATGTGAGATAAGCCAGTAGCAAAGATGGTATTTCTGTTTTATGAAAAAAATAAACAAAACCAATCAACCAACCAGCCCCCCCCAAAAAAAAAACCCAAAATAAAACAAAAGAAACAAACAAACAAAAAAAGCATGCTAAGCTTGCTAGTCACAGATGTAGTAAGTAGGTTAAATCCGATCATAGGCTTACCCCTAATTTAGAAAAACTGTGTTATTCAGATGAATCACACTGAGGGTGTTGTGGGTCTTCTGTGAGACCTTGTTCAGCCACTTTAAAGTTATAGCTTGCAACTGTATTTTAAAGGAATTCCACAGGGAAGAGTTTGGTGCCTCTTGCCAATACAATTCACCCTCCTAATGGCCCTCCAGGAGAAGAGGTGTCTACTGTACTCCCTCTGCTCAGAAGGGGAGAGACTGCCAATCAGGAGAGAGGCCTGGCAGGAGACTGCACCCATTGTTCAGAACCATCATTAAGCTTTCATCGCCACTGGTCAACCTCTCTGTCTAGTTACAGACATAGGTCTCAGCATCCAAAACTGCCTGACACTTGCTTAAAGCAGGATAGGGACGTGGTTATAGTCGCAGGAGAGTGTTCTACATAAGGAGTCGAGAAGCCAGCAGAGCCAAGCCCAGCTCTTCCAAAAGTAGTGGGAGAACAAACCAGCACTTGAAACCATTTAACCAAAGTCTTTTTAAAAGGTAACTTTACAAGCTTTGTTTTCTGGTAGTAATCTAATGCACACATCATTGTCTGTTTTACTCAAATATTTATATCTCTGAAAAACTGAGACTTAGTGTGTTGAATATGTACTTTCCAAAAGAGCCACCCCAGTGTGAGCATGGTCATAGACTACTTCACAGTCCAGGATAGGAGGAAGCGCCTGGACTTTGAGCAGAGAATTTATACAATGGTTGGCATGGGTAGAAAAAATGGACACACGGGCAGTGTTGGATCATGTTAAAAAAATTAGACAAATGCAGAATAATGAAGGTGCTAGATTTTTAGAGAAAGCACTCGTTTCCAAAGGGAGATTAACTGCATGGGAAAGTAGAGATGCAAACGTCTCATTTCAGTTGAAATAGTTTGTTAAAATGTGTTTTAAAATGTGCCATTGCTGGGTGGTGGTGGCACACACCTTTAATCCCAGCACTTGGGAGGCAGAGGCAGGTGGATTTCTGAGTTCCAGGCCAGCCTGGTCTACAGAGTGAGTTCCAGGACAGCCAGGGCTACTCAGAGAAACCCTGTCTCAAAAAACAAACAAACAAAAAAATGTGTGCCATGCTTGTGACTCGAAGGCTAGCTGTTATTTTTCCTATTAAGTGATGCTAAATGCTGTGCTGTTGTGTAGATAATGGTGACACAGTATCTTTGTGTTCATGCAACAACATGTGAAGCTGGACACTGGAAAAAATATAGGTGAGATGCTTGGCTCATCTCTTGAATTATCCTGCAGGCCATCAGTGATACTGAAACCAGTGTCCACATTATTGGACTAGAAACATTGTCAAGTTGACCTCTGTTGACAGGTCACGATGGTTATTATATCCAGTCCTGTCAATCTCTTTATACCTTCTAAGAGAGAAGCACAGACTTCAAACTTTATTGAGACCTAACAAGTTAATGTTGCACATCTTTAAAATTTATTTGTGTATGCGTGCGTGTGTGCGTGTGTGTGTGTGTGTCTGTCTCTGTATGCATGTGTGTACCAAGGGGACAACCTTGGGTGCCATCCTCAGAAACACTATCCATCTCTTTTTGAGGAAGGGTCTTTCAGTGGCCTGGAACTCACTGAATAGAGTATGCTATAGCCAGCAAGTCCTAAGCATCTTCCTGTCTCCATTATCCCAGTGCTGGAATTAGAAAGGTATAGCACCATGCTTGGATTATTTTCACATGGATTCTAGGGATTCTCAAGTTCTCAGGCTCCCAAGCAAGCAATTTACCAACTGAGCTGTCTCTTAAGCCGTGCTTTAAAATTTATACTAGAATTAGAAGATGCCTGTCTACTGTTCCGTTATTGCGGCGACCTATTTTTCTACTTACTCACATGTAACCATAAGTTTTATAATTCTGTACTGTTTCTGAGCTTTTAATTTGAACTGGAAGTTGAAACTGCATTTTTTATTAGATAGGCCTAGTGATAAGCTCTCTTAGGTTTTGTTAGCTTTGTCTTCATTTCTGTTTCTTTGGGACAGTTGTAGTACTTGTAGTGTTGTTGCTGTCGTTGTTTTGTTTTCTTGGAGGTTTTCCCTGTTTGAGCCTGTTGAAAAGTGCCACCCTGCACTCTCTGATGATAAATCCACTGAAATCTTGTGGTGGTTGCATTACATGTCACAAGTCTCATCTACATTGATGTTTTTGAAACCACATATCTGTTTTTGGTAAATGCTTATCGATGGAGAAATGAATATATTATTTAATTCCCCGAGAGATATCTGTGGGTATTCAAAAGCGATAATGTAGAATGAATGTATTACAGCTGCAATAGGAGGGTCAGAGAGATTTTTGTAGCATGGAAAGCAGACACAGTGTGAACAAACTGCTATTACAATTTAATTAGAAAATAAATAATGATTAAACATTCTTTCAAATGTGTACTCAAGCACATATAGGCACACTTATATAGGGTATAGTAAACTGTTATGAAGGAGAACAATTTGGATGCATGCATTCACCAAGTTGTCAATATGCATTGCCCTGTTGAGTAGAGGGCCTGTATGTGAATGAATGAAGGAACCAAGAAGGAATGACAGTCAAATAAACAAACAGAGCATAAAACAAGAGCAAAAATATTCTCACTGGGAAAAATAAAACAGAATGTTCTAGAACTTAGATGATAAGACTAATGGAATGGAAGCATTTCATTCCAGAGCTAACATGCTAGTGAAAATTTAAACATGTGTCTCAGACAAGGTCTGGCTGTGAATCACTGAGTTTACACTGTTGAGCAACACTATGTTGTCACTGGGATCCAACCACAGAGGCTGTGGGTTTCCTTCACTTAACATCCTTTGCCAAGGGGAATGGCCACTGGTTCTCTCACACTGCAAATGTTACCCCTCAAACAAGAACCAAATGGGAATGTTTAACTCTTGAGTTCTCACCTAAAGCTTCTACAACTGTTCCTGAGCTGACACCAGGGTGGCAGCCATCACCAGAGCAGTCCTGAGCAAGGGCCTGATGGAATGAGAAAGCTTACATTGTGACTTAGATTTCTTGCCTTGGTTGGAGGTTGGCAGGAGGGATCAAGATAAACTATTGGGTTCCATTCCATTTCCCAGACCATGTGAGCTGGAACTGGTATTAGGATCAGGGACATAGTTCAGAGATCAGCCCAGAGCACTTGGCTGCTCTGTTCCTAAATTCTACACATGGGACCCAACAGTGAAGCCAGGGACATTCCTTAAGGCTAACAGGAAGCAAAGCTGGACCCTTTTAGTTAATGTTAGCTTGAGAGTCACAACTGACAATTAAAAAGTTACTTTTCGTCCTGATACATATAATTGTAGAATTAAAAGTTAATGTTAAATTTCTAATTAACACTACTAGATAAGTTGGGCTGGGAAATTTTTTGTTTTATTGGCCCGTTCTTGGAACTTCTAGACATTTATCCTTTCTGGAATATAGTGTTGATTAATACCAATTTTGCTTGCCTGGCATTAAGAAAAATAACAATCCACCTATGCCCACTGATTTCCAAGTATTATAGTGAAGAGGTCTTGCTGTCTCTAAGAACTATTTCTAGGTCAACTATATTTTTATGTTTAGACAAAAAATGGACCTTAATTGATTTACTCAATTTGTGGCCTGTTAGTTCAATA
>JADRCD010200328.1:0-18888 GCA_019843815.1 Montemys delectorum | reverse complement strand
GAGGTGGGCAGTTTCAACGGCTCTGAAATGCCCAGGCCTCTTCTGCTGGTTACAGAATGACTACCCCAACTCCAGGTATCCCAGCCAAAGCGCCCTTGGAGGAAGCAAGCCAAAGAACCGTCCCAGCCTACAACCCCCTCTGTCTCATTTGCCTGAATAGTGTCTATTCTCTTGCTTAGTATAAGAGCAACTGGGAATGTTTCTCCAACCCCGATGCAGAAAGCAGGACAGGAGGCAGATGGTTGTGTTAGAGATCAGTGTTGGGTTGACAGATCATTAGTGACTGATACACATGAGCTCATAAAACCTCCAACACTAGGACTCCTTAGACACATGCTGACAGATGGGTCTTTAAAAAAGGCCTCCTTGTCCTAGCCTACTGGTTCTCAACCTTCCTAGCGCCATGGCCCTCTAATACAGTTCCTCAGGTCATGTCTGCTCTCCCCAACCATAACCTTATTTCATGGCTACTTACTAACAGCAGTTTTGCTACTATTATGAATCATAATGTAAATGGCTTTGGAGACAAGGGTTTGTCAAAAGGGTCGAGACCCACAGGTTGTGAACCAGTATCCCAGACCCACCCAATGACTGCATTTGCCCACAGTGGTACCCTAGGAGAGCCATCAGAGAGCCCAGGGTGATCTTCAGTCTTGGTTGTCACAGCAGATGTGAGCATATTTCCAGGTGATAAACTCTGTCTGTGTGGGTGGGTGGGTGGGTGGGGCACAAAAGGGAGAAAACCACCCAAGTATGAAGTTCTGTTTCTCTCGGCTTCCTGGCCACCATGATGTGATCTGAGAACACACCCTCCCCACTGTGAGCCACAATAAAGCTTTCCTTTCCAAGTCCTCTCCACCAGACCCTGAAGGGCAGGGTGACTGAGAAATGAGTGGGGGTGGGGAGGAGTGTCTCCCTGTGGAAGCCGCCACCCACTCAGGTGATACAGAACCCCAAGTGCGTGCCAAATGTAGCGGAAGCTGGGCTAGCAGGATCCTTGTTCCAGGAACTGAGTGAGGCATAGTCTTGCTGCAGAAGGAGGATCCAGAGCTGTGGAGAGTGCAGGAACTGTTTAGCTAGGCCATGGCATGGCCGTAGGACACTCGATCTTGACCTCCTTCCTACATCTGCACATTCTCCACACCTCAGAGGGCGCCATTGAATCCAGACGGGTCGTGAATCTGTACCGATTTCGGCACTAAGGGGCATTTACCATTTACGTGAAATCCAACAGAAGCCAATTATACCTTTCTCCGGCTGAACAAACCAACATATTTTTTCCCCTGAGAGGTCTTTCTGACAGCTAAATTCAAAACCATTATCACCAGTAATGGGATATCGTCTATCAAGAGAGAGTACCATTTTCCTGCTCTTGAGTTCCTGTGTTCGAACCCCACCAAGGACATTTTCTGGGGACCCCTTCAGATCTCAAGTATTTCTGTCCAAACTGGGGTGTATGCCGTCAAAGGTTTATGTAAGAACTTGAAAGCCACCCATGTCTAGTGATCTGCATTGACAGGCAGGTGGTGTGGCTTGTGGCTTCTCAGAGGGCCGAGGAGCTGCGGTGGTCTGTGAGGAGAGTACAGATGTTTTGTATGCTGTAGCTCAGGGGCAGGAAGGGGAGGCAGCTCGCCCGCTACAGGCTAGGGGCATCTTCTAAGGTTACACTGGATACCTGCCTACCCTGAGATGGATATTTGAAGGATACTAACATGAAGCAAGTGCTGGGTATTCTCCCCAGGATCGATCCCATAGTCCTGTTGGAGAGAATCTTCATAAGTGACTGTTCATCAAAGGGACTAGTTAATGCTACCAGGACCCTATTTACAACCCAAACCCACAACTATGTGCTCCAGACATAAAGTGACAGGTGACAGGGTCTGCACCAAACCTGCACACACCGCTCGAATAGGTGCTCTAACTCGTCTTCTCCTCCACAAATACCTGACCCGGTGCAAACTCCATGGGTAGCACTGCCATGCTGGGCTGTACTGTTTAGGGAACGATTGCATTCTTGGTAGAAATGGAAATGTTTGAAATGTTTCTGGTCCTCCCCTGAGTGTTCTGTTGGGGGAACGCATGGATGCAGAAGCTGTGGCTACCAAGAGCCAACTATATTAAGAAGCATGTAACCTGATTTTTTTTTCAATTTATTTTTGAGATTATAATTTAATTACAGCATTTCTCCCTTTCCCTCCCTCTCCTTCCTCCATATGGTAAGCCCTCCCTGCTCTTCTTCAAATTCATGGCCTTTATGTATGTGTGTGTGTATATATGTGTGTGTGTGTATATATGTGTGTGTGTGTGCATATATGTGTGTGTATGCATATGTGTACATGTGTATATACATATATATGTCTATGTATATATATAACAATATACATGTATGTGTACACATATACATATATACAACAATTAGTAGAATATATATATTCCTAAATATAGCCCCTTTGGCCCCTATAATGCCTCCTGACTTATGTTATCGGAGCTGATGTTTTGGCACTGGAGCACTAGCTGGTGTGTCCTCCTTGAGGAGGACCACCTCTCCCACTCCCAGCCTTCCTTGGCTGCCAATAGTGCTTTGTGCAGGATTGAGGCCACATGTGCTTCCCTCCGTCCATTTGGCACCTCCACTGAAGCCCTCCTTGGGCGGCCATGTTGGTGAGACCCAGTGTGTGTAGCTCCAGATGTTACCAGGAAACACAATCCCATGGCAAACTCTCCAATCCTCTGGCCCTTACAATCTCTCTGCCCCCTCTTCTGCATTGATCCCTAAGCCTTAGGTGCTGGGGTGTTTTGTAGATGTTGTAGCCACTGCCAGCCCCTTCCCTTCACTCTACCCTCTATGTGACCTCCTTCCAACTTACTGTTCTCTTTGAAGAGTGTACAATGCCCGTTCTTCCTCCGGCAAAAACAGAATGAGTGGGTTGCTGAGAAGGCTTGCAGTCCAAGGGTAAAGACCAGAGTTCTAATGCCCAGGATGCACATAAAGTAGGAGTCTACTGCACACCTGTAACTTAAGTGATGACCGGTTGTCCTCTGACCCTTGCAAGCGCACACTCACACACACATGCACAATACCTTGGTTTTTTTTTTTTAATGCTACTTTATTAAGTTCTTCTATCTCCTGCCCTTCCAACCTTTATCCCACCCTAATCCCTCTCAACCCCCCCAACACTAGGTAGAAGAGAAAGAAGGTCAGAGGGGAAAGGGGATGTCGACATCTTTAGACTACTTTAGGTGCTTAGGGACAAGTTCGTTGAGGCAAGTCCACTCTTCATAGTCAGGAGATCTCTTGATTCTTCTTTTCATCTCTTTGCTCATTTTGCTCAGGGTTACTTGCAGCAGCAGCAGCAGGGGGAGCAGCAACAGCAGGGGAGCAGCAACAGCAGGGGAGCAACAACAGCAGGGAGAGCAGCAGCAGAAGGAAGAGCAGCAGCAGCAGGGGGAGCAGGAGAGCAGCAGCAGCAGGAGGAGCAGGAGAGCAGCTGCAGCAGGGGGAGCAGGAGAGCAGCTGCAGCAGGGGGAGCAGGAGAGCAGCTGCAGCAGGGGGAGCAGCAGCAGCAGCCTTCTTCAGAGTGCCTCCTGCCCCTCTCAGTGCTGTGGAATTTATTCCCTCTCCAGAGTCCCCAGAATTAAACTATTTGCAGCTGGCCAAAATCACCCCTCTCCTAGAGCACCAGACCATCATAGTCAGCGGCTGTGGACAAACTGAAGCAGTTTCCACACCAGGGATTTAAACAAATGAATTCACATAACATACCTGGGTTTTTAAAGAAACCAAGACTCTCACTACTACACAAATACAAATACACGTGCATACAGAGAGACACTCATCAAACACACACACACACACACACACACACACACACACACACACGAGTGCACTCCAGGATCAAGGCTTATATCTTTAATGAAGTTTAGAAGGTACTATGTGAGCCCACCAAGTTTCCCCCAGCCTTATTTGTTTTCTGGCTTCTGTTGTCGTGATATATGCGTGTGTGTGTGTGTGTGTGTGTGTGTGTGTGTAACATACCACACCCTCTGCTCCTCCCAGAATATGTTTCAGCATTAGCTTGATGGCAACCTTCTCTGCGCATCCTCTCCCAAACCAGGTCACAGGCTCCTGTTCACCATTTTTCCTGACCTGATACCTTCTCCCTTGGCAAACTGACAACTTCTCCATGGCAGGAGGCAGGCTGGCTTTGACTGTCACTGTAACACTAGTACCCAGCAGGACCTGCCCCGAGGCAGACACACAGTTAAGCTTTGGTTGAAGTAGACTCCTCTCTCCAGGAACTGCTTGGTTCGGAGAGAGTCATTGGTTAGTATCAAAACCAAACCAGCTCTGCTTGGATAGAAAGAGGAGCCACAGGTCCAGATGGAACCCAGGAAGGGAACAGGTCAGAGCTACCTCAACACCATCACCAGAAGCCGCCACACCCATGGTTTTTTATATCCGGATACTCTCAGAGGTCCACATGGTGGCCAAATAGCCACAGCCCTTTGCCTGCAAGGCGGGGCCCTTTGCCTGCAAGGCGGGGCCCTGGCTCCCAGCTCTCTTGCTTGCCTGTCTGGACGACTCTGGGGGACCCATGCGAGCTCCCTGGTCCCTTCATCTTCATGTAGGCAGAGTCTAACCTGGAATTTTCTGCCTCTGTTGTTGTGACATGATTGGAGAAAGAAATATAACAACCTTCCACCTATAAGGCGCCCGTTACTCCTCAGTCCCATGAAGCAGATGAGATCGTAACCCTCTATGTGCAGAGATGAGGAGCCTGAGCCTTAGAGCGGGTTCCTGCTCAGGGATACCAGCCATCTAAGCTACTTTTCCGGATGCTTTGACATAAACAGCCAGACAACAGCAGCTTAAGAGAGGACTAGTCTATTCCAGCCTGCAGCTATGGGGGTGGGTTAGAGACATTATAATGACTAGGGATTGAAGAGGCTATTCACACTGGACCCTCAAGCACAAAGCAGAGAGTGATCCATTCTGGGGATCACATCACTTTCTCCCATCTAGTCAGTTCGGGACCCCAGCCTAGGGACTGATGCCACTCCCGTTGCCTGAGAGAGTTCCCACCTCCAAGATCACCCCTCACAGATGTGCCCAGGGGTTAGCCTCCTAGTCAATCCTTCATTCTATCACACTGACAATATTCCTCATAAGCAGATGATAGAGTCGAGGGCTTAATCCCAAACCAAATAACCCCCGAGAGCCTGTGTTGCCGAGAGGTACTATGGAGCAAGAGGCAAGCACATCTCTCAGAGAGGCATCTGTTGGAGCAAGTTCTTAAGGAGTATACTCAAAAAGTCTCTGACAGAAAAAAAGGAGAATGCCAAGTTTCGCTTTAGGCAACACGCATGAGAATCTGACTGTGTCCGTGACCACGGGCAAGGACATTTGCATTTTTCTTGAGATCTCGCTAAAATATGCTGTCGGGTTTCTGGCACAGGGAAGAGCTAAAGACAGGGAAGGAAGCAAGAAAAGAAGCAGTCAACTTTCCAAACAGAGCCCTTTCGGTGGAAGGCACGGATGCGGAGGCCGTTTCTAATTAGAGCTGCTGCGTTTCTAAGAAAGTCGTGTTTTGATTCCAGGTCAATACACTGCAAGGAGACAATGGGCTCAGCTAATGAGGGATAGGGCTAGAGGGAAGAGGGGAAGGGGGGATGCTGATCATTTAAACAGCTTAATTGGGTTGGATAATTGAGGTATATCCAGTTAAATGAATTTCTTCTGAATCTAAGCCCTGACCTATAGGGTTTTTGTTTAAAAAAGAAAAAGAAAAAAAAAGCACTCAGCTTTGTAAAGTTGATCCTTTTTTTTCTGATATCTGACCACTTGGCTTAGAGAACAGAACATTGAGTAAGTGCCTGTGCACAGGGCAAAACTCCAGAGAGTCTGTTTGGGGGAACCTTCCATATCTTCATGTATATACTCAGGTAGATCCCACCTGGACAGGAACCCACAAATGTCCCACCCACCTGGACCCCAGCCTATGCTGGCTATTCCACAGAGGTAGCAGACTGGCAATTGGCAGACTTCTCTAAAGGAACAGAACCGATTAGTAGCCAAGATGATTGATAGCTATATTTATGTGCATGTGTGCCTGTCTACATTTATATGCACCATGTGTGTGCAGGAACCCTTAGAGACCAGAAGAGGGCACTGAATCCCCTGGAGACTAGAGTTACAGGCAGCCATGAGCTGCCCACTGTGGGTACTGGGAACAGAACCCAGGTCCTCTACAAGAGCAGTAAGCACTCTTAACAGCTGAGTCAGTTCTCGGGGCCCAGGATACACACCACAGAAGGATTTATTAGAGCAGCTTTTACAGACCAGGGTCTGGAAAGCCCAGAATGGCTAGCTGCACTGGAATAGTAAACACCCAGTTCAGTTCCATCCACGTAGCTGGATGCCTAAATAGTACCAATCTATCCGTGAAGGTCTAGAAGCTCCCTATGGGGTAGAGGGTGCAGCTGCTGTGTCCCTTCCATGTTAAAAAACCAGAGACTGGAGTAGGATGGTCTCTAAGAAAAGAAAGGCCCCCACTGGCAGGCAGGGGACACTGCTGATTCTGTGGACCTCTTCTGGGGACGGGGTGGCCAGGGTACTAAAGATGGAACCTGGGGCTTTATTTGTGTGAAGCAAACATTGCCCTACCTGTAACCCCACTCAGATTACCCACTGTGAAGAGAGGTCCTCCCTCCTCACGCATCCCTCCCAGGAGACACCCTCAACAGAAACACCCAGAAGTGTCTCCCAGTCAGGATTAACCATCACCACCCTCATGGGCAAGTGACTCCCTGTGCCTCAGTCTTCTCCTCTCCCCCACATAAGCAGTAACAGTTCCTACTTGATTGGTTTATTGGAAGGGCTGACAACATAGTGCTCAGAAACATCCCTGCTGTATAGGAAGTGCTCTCTGGGGGAAGTCACCCCTCTCTCTCTCTCTCTCTCTCTCTCTCTCTCTCTCTCTCTCTCTCTCTCTATTGCCATGTAGGGATCAAAGCCAGTGGCCCACAGATATCAAGAATTAAGAATGTTTAGGCGCTGACATTTCCAGAAATGACGGCTCCCCAGCTGTTTGCTTTATGTGTATGCAGGAGAAGGCGCCAAAAGGGTAATGCAGCCAGCAGTGTTCCCTTCCTGAGAGCCCTTGAAGCAAGTGCCCGAAAGGTAATTAGCGCAGGGTTGTCACCTAGTTCCCATGCTTATTAGTGGAACTTGCTGTCTGCTAATCAAGACTCTCTCAGATATTTATAGACCTTTTTAAAGGAGGTGACTCAAGGCTCAGGGGAGGCACCAAGGAACCTAGGAGAACATCAACCCGGCTTCCTCACTATGGGACAGAAGGACCGTGCGAGTTGGGGGCCAGCCCATGGGGTCTGTGGGAGCAGACACGGGCAACCTTGATTCTTCTTTATTTTTTAGTGTTTGATTAGCATATGTTAAATATACATAATAATGGGCTTCGTTGTGCTTTATTCATATGTGTGCCTGATATATCTTGGCCATATCCATCCCTTGTCACCCTTTCTTGTTGGACCTCGTTCCCCTTGTCAAACTGCCTCTGCTCCCACGTAATGGGATGTGTGTGTGTAGCATGACTGCCCCAGGATTGAGCTCATCATCACCCTGGGACAGGGAATTGGCCATGAGGTCCCACCCCACTGGGAAAACCTAGACAGTTAATCACTGATATAGGTGGCAAAGACATTTTTTTCCCCAGTGTTGAAGCCATCAGTAAGGCACACATTCCTGTCACAAAACTCTGGGCCGTGAGGAGGCACGCTGCTCACTCTCACTCACACACTGCTGAAGAGAAGTGCCTTGACCCGATAGCTTCCATTCTTCATCCCCCAGAAGACTCTCGCCTGCCCCTGTCTTTCTAGCAGGGGACGCTGGAAGACAGCTCACCAGCCCCCCAGATGCAGGGTTCCCCCTATAGGGTCCTTGCTTCCTTCCCTCCGTGGTCAGCCCAGCATCATAGAAGCTGGTGTGGAAGCAATCAATCACTTCTCCCTCCCTCCCGGTCCACCCTGCTTACCTCCTCAGGGTAGCCAAGGCCTGTGGGTCCACTCTTCTGCAGCGACCTCGGAGACTCCTGCGAAGCGGTCCATCTCGCTGTGCTTGGGTCTGCCACCTGTGACACCTGAAACTAGTCTGCCGCAGAGCCTGTCCTTTCTCTTCCTGTGTACCAAGGCAGCAAAGCATCATACCACGTGAGCAAGAGACACTATCTCTAGGCTCAGGTATTTGGATGTTTAGTCATCAGGGAGCAGCACTACTTGAGAAGGATTAGGAGGTGTGGCCTTGCTGGAGGAAGTGTATGTCACTGGGGGTGAGCTTTGACAGTTCAAAAGTTCAAGCCAGGCCCAGTGGCTCTTTCTCCCTGCTGCCTGTAGATCCAGATATAGAACTCTCAGCTACTTCTCTTGCACCAAAGTCTGCCTGTGTGCTGCCATGTTCTCCTCCCCATGACAACAATGGATTAAACCTATGAAACTATAAGCCAGCCCCAATTAAACACTGCCTTTTAATAAGAGTTTCCTTGGCCGTGACTAAGACAGAGGTCCACTGTTCAGGGAGAGATCAACCCTCAAAACCAGGTCTGCCTGCCCGCAAAGGCCCACATGCCCTACCCCCACCCGTGCCCCACTCCCTGTGAATGCTCATTGCCACCAGTCCCCTTGGGACGGAGGCTTGGCTTTGTTTTGTTAAGTTTCTCCAAATTCAGTGTTCGACTTTGCTCTCCCAGTCTGTGTCATCCTCAGGAGAAGGGACCGGCATGTGGAGAGAGAACCACCCTGACCACAGGACTCTAACCACAGGTGGCCAGGCTGTGACTCCTCACAGACTGCCCTCTTCCTGCCTTTCTAGATCTTCATCTGGCCCTTGTCTGCTTGGGAAGGACAACAGCCTCTTCTGGGACCTAAAAGGACTGGGTCTAATCTGCAGCAGGGGCCTGGATGGAAGAGAGGGGATGCTGGGCTGAGGCCAAGTGCCACCTAAGCAGCCAGTGGCCCCCAGCCCTGAGTCAGAGAAACAGGAAAGTGTTGCTTCTCAGGAAGCAAAAGGCTGTGTTTATTTCCCGGGAGTGTGAGAGCTGAGCCTTCAATCTTATATCATCTCTCTCTCCCTCCCCCTCCCTGCCCTCTTTCTCTATCTCTCTGTCTCTCTGTCTTTCTTTCCCTCCCTCCCTCCTTCCTCCTCCTTCTCTTTCTCACCCCTCCTCCTTTCTCTCCCATGTCATTGTAACAATGAAGAACAATACATTATGTATCCCTTTTCTTCTCTTAGCTTAATTAGCTTAATTAATTGTTTCAACAATCTCATATGTTTAAAAAGAGGAGAGACAGAACCACAGCTGGCTATTTGGACAAAGGAACCAGTGTTTCAGTCCGACTGCTAAGCAACCCCGTCCCCATCTCTCAGATGTATGAATGCCCTTTGTCCGCCCGAGACTGTGGTGGGCATCTGTCTGTAACTGTGTACCTCGGGTAAATAGATCATTAGGCAAGACTGATAACAGAGAGGCATACATCTCAACAGGGAAGGACAGGGCCACAAGCGCATGGTCTCAGGGAAGAGCCTGGCCTCTGAGTTCCTTGGCTTCAGTGGCCCTTTGCTGAAGGTTGCCTTTCTGCTTGTGGAAAGGAGATTTCCTTCAGAGCACCGGTTAGAGTGCAGGGCTTCCCACTGAGCTGCCTGCTGAGGGATGGGGGATGGTTTGGATAAAGAACTTGGTCACAAGGCATCGAAGTAGACCAGGCAGTGTTCCTGCGGATAATTTCCTCATTTTATGCAGCCTGGTTCCCAGTGAAGCATAGCACAGACTTTGGGGTTGGGGATGGGAGTAGGTGCTACAGGCCCAGTGGAGTCAGGCAGGGGTGAGGTGGGGTGCAAGCTCACCCAGGGGCCTTATGCTTCTCCTCAGGGTCAGGAAGTTTTCAGGCACTAACTTTGTGCAGAATGGAAGCCAACAGAGACCAAAAGAAAGAATCTTCTCCTGGGTTCTGAAAAGCAGGGCAGTCATTCTGAACTGACCAGTCGATCGGCTCTCCCCAGTTCTTCGAAGGGCTGATTGGGGAGAATGAGCTACTTCTACATTTTATTGTGGCCAAAACCCAGGGGCAAAATCAGCAGAATCAGCCTAAGGGTAGGGGGAAGTTTCTGCTCCCAGTTTCAGAGAGAGTTCCTCCACTACAACAGGGAGGGCATGACAAATCAGACAGTGCCCTCAAAACTGGGTCTGTGGAACCACCTATGCCCACCCCTGGGATGGGCCCCACCTCCAAAAGGCTCCACTGTTCTTAAAGCGGATTCACCAACTTGGGGTGAGTGGGGAGAGTGGGCGTCAAGTGTACCAAACAGGAGCTGAGCCAGTTGGTGCCAGTTCAATCCCAACCCTAACAGAAAGCCACAAAGCAGCTTTCAATGGCATCTGGCCCACTTCCTATTCAGCACAGTTGGAAGGAAGGGCTCATGCTGGGCACACCAGGAGGCCTGCCTTTAGAGTCTCCCAGGTGAAAAAAGGAGCTCTCAGAACCTTAGTGTCCTTATCTGCAAAATGGGGCTAAAGTTAGTCCCTACTTGAGGTAGCCTTGGGTAACTAGGATATCCTGGTCCTTCTGAGTCTCCAGGGTGGGTACCCAGACTAAGTGCTGGTACTTATTTGTATTCTAAGCTCCTAAGTTATTTTGTTGGGTCCAGAGGCAAGATAGATCAGCAAGCTCTCTTTCTTTCATCGTCTTTTCTGAGACAGTCTCACTATGTATAGCCTTGGCTTTCCTGGAACTCACTATATAGACCAGGCCAGCCTTGAACTCACATGAATCTTCCCGCCTCTGCCTCCTGACTGCTGGAATCAAAGGTGTGCATTAGCACACCCACTGCAAGATCCGCTGGAGAAGCTATCTCTGACTCTCTCATGATCTCTCTCCAACCTTTTGGGACACTACAGTCAGGGCCCTCACCACACACTGCCTGCCTGCCTGTCCCTGGAATAGAGGCTGCCATTAATGGTCACCCAACCAACAGCCATTTCTTGGTCGCTCACTGCATTAGATATCAATCAAGCACTCAACAGAAAAGGCTTAGGAGAGGAAAGGTTTGACTACACGAACATGCCGCTGGTGGCTCATTTGTTCACCTGTTGAAGGGCTCTGCATGGAGGAAGAAGGATGGGGCGGTCTGGCATCTGGTTTCTCAGAAGATTCACCCCCGTTCACCCCGATAGATGCCTCTGGTCATCCATAGCGGCCGTATCACGGATGCAGACCACCTGTGACAGCTGCAGTTTGGAGAGGAAGGGCCCATTTTAGTTTGCAGCTTCAAAGAGTGGAAGATATTGTAGCATTCGCAAAGGCAGGAGCAGAGGGTGACAGCAGGAGTGGGAGGGGCTTCCATCTGCCAGCAAATCATGAAGCAGAGAGGTCAACCAGAACCCTAACTGGCTGGAACCCACCAGCCCTGCCTGCTGGGCTAAACAGGCCCACATCCCAGAAGTGCTGTGTTAAGAAAGTCCTTCACTCTTTCCGCAGTCTGAAAAAGCTTTTCCTTTGCTGACAGCTGTAAGAGGCATTTTCGCTGGCTGTGGTCGGACTATAGTGAGCAGGGGGAGGGGTCTTTGACACTGCATTTCTTTAAAGGTGCCATTCGCTTGTTTTGTGCATTTGTTTTATAGTTCCTAAATACTCCTTGTTCTGGAATTTTCTCTCCTTTGGGCTTCTGCCTCCACATCTCTCCAGCAACTTTGAAATTACAAGTCTTTGCTGTTTATCTCCCACCCCCATCTGTCTTACTAGGAAAATAAGTGCTCCTCTAAGACTCCCTCTTTCTCAGAAACCTCAGTGCTGAGCTGTCAGGGGTTTCAGTGTGTCAACCTTCTCCAGGCTTCCTCGCTTGTTCTTACTGTTGTTCTATTAATGGGTTTGGGGGGGGGGGGGGGGGGGGGAACGCATGTTTGTGTTCATGAGTGTGTGTGTGAGTGGGTGTGAGTGGGTGTATGTATGTTTGTGACTGTATATATGTGTATTGTGTAGTGTATATATGTATATGTGTATGTATATATGTGTGTGTACGTGTGTGCGTGTATTTGTGTGTGTGTATGTGTGTGAGTGGGTGTGAATGTATGAGTGTGTATATGTGTGCATGTGTGTGTATGTGTATGTGTGTGTACATGTGTGTGAGTATATGTGTGTGAATGTGAGTATGAGTGTGTATGTGTGTTGTGTGAGTGTGTATGTGTGTGTTTGTGACTATATGTATATGTGTGTGTAAATGTGTATGAGTGTGTATATGTGTGTATGTGTGTATATATGTGAGTGTGTGTTTGTATGTGTGTGAGTGTGAATGTGAGTATGTGTGTTTGTATATGTGTGTGAATGTATGTGTGAGTGTGTGTTTGTATGTGTGAGTGTGAATGTGTGAATGTGAGTGTGAATGTATATGTGTGTGTGTGTGTGAATGTGCATGAGTGTGTGTATGTGTATTTGTGCTTGGATGTACACAGGCGTGTATGCGTGTTTGGAGGGCCAGAAGTTAGCATCAGGTGTGTCTCTCCGTAGAACTTTCCGCCTTCTTAAATTTTTGCAGGGAGCACAGGGTCTCTTGACTTGAGCAAAACTTACCAGTTTGTAGAGACCTGGACTGACTGGCAAGCCCAGAGGATGGTCCCACCTCTGTCCCATCGATGCTCCATCACTCTAAGGTTACAGACCTGTGCCCGCCATGCCCAGCTTTTACATGGCCAATAGGGGTCTGATCTCAGGCGGTTACTCCTGTGCAGCAGGCATTTTACCCTGGGCCATCTCCCCAGCCCCAGTCCACTCATTCGTAACCATCTTTTCGAACTATAATTTCCACCACAATACACACACACACCTAAGCTGGGTCCCGCAGCTTAAGCAGGTATTGCCATACCTTACATGTGCCCATGCAATTGCCACTCAACCCAATACAGAGTACTTGTAAACCTCAAGATCCGCCGCCTCCCCTGACCTCAGCCAGACACCAGCCACACTGTGTGGCTATAGATCCATGTCTTCCAGTGATGTGATTGTTAATGTCCATGCTTTTCTGTGGCTGCTTTTCCCATCCCACATGTGTTTGAACCCCACCCACGTGAACAAGCATGTCAGACTGTGCTTGCTTTTATTTCTAAATTGCACTCAGGGTTGTGAACATACCAGACTTTCTCCATTCGCCTGCTGATTGAGTTTGAGCCCCTCCTCCTGTCCTTCCTTTTTAAAATCTAAAAAAACAATAACAACAACAACCACAACAAAAACAACAACAACAAAAAAAACGCTCTGAGCCATTTGCTGGTGCATCCTATGCAGGATGCTCACACTGGTAAACTGAGGAGGGTCTCAGCCCTCATGTAAGCCAGAAGCCCAGGGGCTGAGACTCCTGTTGGAGAATCCATTCCAAGCAGGATGAGTGGGATGGAAAGAGTGGGCACAGGTTACCATGGGAGCAAACAGCTGGAAGGGTGACTCCACCCAGTGCTTCAGGAAGGGCTCCAGAGGAAGCCTGGAGAAGAGAATGGGGGGCGGGGGGGGGGGGGGGAGGAAAGAATGAGGGGAAGACTAAGGCATGCCCCAGGGTGTGCAGAAAACTCTGCAGTGGTGGAAAACAGATGGAAGCTGACACTTCGCCGAACGTCCACACGGGAAGGCAGGCATTGTGACAGGCAGATCTCAGCATATCATTTCATTGAATCCTCGGGACCCCGGGACAACTGTGAAGACCTCATTAAGCTCCATTTGATAATTGAGGGGCTAGACCCAGGAGGATGAGGAAACCTGTCTCCCTCGAGCAGTGCCATGGGTGGTTGCAGCAGGACCCAAACCTGAGGCCAATCCTGATTAAGCTGACTGGGGCTGGGGTCGGGCGTTGGCGGGATTGTGGTAGCGTAGAGCCAGTGACATGCCCTTGGCCCATAATTTAACCACTGAATGAGCAGAAAGACTGGATTAGCCAGAAACAGCCAAGTTAAGTATCTCTGCAGAAGTTCTGTCTGCCCTCACCAGCGGAAGCAGACGTAGAGGCTCACCAACACCAGCCAGACCGGTCTCTCAGTCTGTAAAAGTAGCACGTGGGCTTTGGGCTTTTGTTCAGTTTTGCTTCTGTTCTCGTTCATGGTCAAAGGCAAGGGTTTAAAAGAAGGTGGGATCAAGGAACCAGGGAAATGGCTCAGCCATTAGCAAGCCTTAGGAACGGAGTTCAGATCCCCGCACAGGCTCAGAATCTAGGGGCAGAGACAGGAGGCTCCCTGGGGGTGGCTGGTTGGCCGGTTTAGTGGAGTCAACCAGCCCTCCTGTCTCAGTGAGATACCCTATCTAAAGGAGAAAGTGGTTGGCTCTTGAGGAACGGCCCCAAGGACATGTGCTCCCAGGAATGCACAGGTAACTACCCGCAGTGTGTAAGCAGAACATCTTCCGGAACCGGAAGCAAGAGGTGGCAGGAAGTGGGTAGTACCAACTCAACAGCCCTGTGGCACATTCCCAGTGACCCTTTCGCTTCAGTGAGGCTCCGAGTCCTGAAGGCTCCACAGCCTTCACAAGCGTCCCCAGCCCTGTCAGCGTGCCAGCGTGTTTCCTACTGCTGCGATGCACACTGGCTCAGAGTGACCAAGAGAGGGAAGGGATATCTCCATCACAGGAGTGAGGAGAGGAGCTCGAGGTGAGAAGCAGGAACTGGAGCAGAAAGACTGCTTTTACTGGCTCACTCCCTAGGTCTCCATCATCCTGCCCAGGACCACTGCCCAGGGGTGGCATCACCCACGATGGACTGGACCCTCAGACATCAATCAGTAATCAAGAAAATCTGCCCCCCCCACCCCACCCCATACCTTCCCACAGGCCAATCTGATGGAGGCATTCTACCAGCTGAGGTTCCCGCTTC
Source organism: Montemys delectorum (assembly GCA_019843815.1). Taxonomy (NCBI): domain Eukaryota; kingdom Metazoa; phylum Chordata; class Mammalia; order Rodentia; family Muridae; genus Montemys; species Montemys delectorum. Next base: position 3,974 of record JADRCD010200328.1, on the reverse strand, counting down.
CAGGTAACTCCCAGGTTTGTGTCAAGTTAACAAAAAATAGCCAACCAGGGGCCTATATTCAGACACGTGAGGGCGGTACTGCGCCTTACAGCATTCACCTTCAGACTTTCAACCCTGAGCCTGCGACCGTGAAAACGCACCTGGAATTGAGTTTGTCTCATTAGCTACTGAAGATGGTATCAGCCGCCTTGACTTTGAACTCCAGCAGAAGTGGTGGAGCCCAGTCCCTCCTGCCCTCTTTTCAGCACTGGGGAGCTTTTCACATAATTACCAGGCGCTTATGAATGTCCAAACTTGAGGTTTCCATGGTGACTCCTGCATGTAATGAACACAGCCCCAGGTAAAGCAGCTGAGCGTGGGTTCCCCGCCATTTTGCTTTTAATGCCTCAAATTTAATTGGCACTAATCATGCCTCTGCCACCTGTGATCCTCTCATCACTTCCGACTCCTCTTCCTTCTCCTTGCTTCCTCTCATCCCAGAAAGAAAGGAAGAGGGCAAGGGAATGAGCAGCCTGTTTTCTCGGGAGAGCTAGGTAATGGGGTGAGGTAGTCCCCACACTGGAGTCGCTGACAGCCTGGTCCATGGAGGCTACAGAGCAGGCATCCCAGAGAGAAGATCCAGCCTGGTAGGTTGGCACAGGATGGAAGCTCCAAGCCTGACCTTATATGGGGCACTCCTCGCCTAGGCTGAAGCCTGAGAAGTCACCATATTTGGAGAGCAAGGACCTGAGGTGGAGACTTTTGGAAAGATTTACACAGCAAGTAGGGCTGAGCCTGTCTCTTGGCTAGTCTCCTGTTCCCTAGAAAGGGGAAACTGCCCGCAAAAGGTTGGCAGCTGGAGTGGGGTTGGGGAGTTTCATCTGGTTCTGTGGCATTGAAACACACACACACACACACACACACACACACACACACAACATGATGCTCTCTCTCACAACATGTGCTCAAATTCTCTCATACATATATGTTCTCTGTGATACTTGCTCACACACATGCTCATACACATTCACACATGCTCACACATGTTAAACACACACACATGCTCTCACACACACATGCCCACATATGCACACTTATGTTCACATACATGCTTACTGAAGCTCACACACATACATGCTCTCCCACAACATAGCCTCATATACACGCTCTCACACACACATGCTTTCTGTCGCACACATATACATGCACACTCACGCACATACCCTCTACACTCTTACACACATTCACACACTGGCGTTACTAAATGCTCATCACTTTTTTGTGGGAAAGGCTCTAAGGCTCTAGGAACAAATAAAGCCAGACTAACCCTTGCAAGCTGCCTCAAGATCCCAGGAATCGCCCTTGCCAGACAAAGGCTGACAAGAGGTGGTAAGACCACAGGGGAAGGACTGGAAAGATGGCTTAGTGGTTAGCATTTGTTCTTGCAGAGAGCTAGGTAGAGGTCCCCGTACCCACATGGCAGCTCCCAACACACTGTAAGTTCAGTTCTGGGGGGTGTGGTGCTCTCTTCTGACCTCCGTGGGCACCAGGCACTCAGGTGGTGCATATGTTGCAAATATGCACATGACAGGCAGACACTCACATGCATAACACAAAATACAAATATCTAAAAACTTTAAAAGACTGTGGATGAGTTTCTCACCGTGCAACCACAAGCAGGTTACTCTGCCTCTCTGAGCCATATCGTTCCCATTCATAAACTGAGGACAGTAACAGAACATACCTCATAGGGTTGTTACAAAAATAAATGGAGCAACCGGGCATTGATTGGTGGTGTCTGCTGACCCTGACTTCCAACATAGTGGTGGCACAGAGCAAGTGCTACAAGCGGTTGTTGAATGAATGAGTGTGATTGTGTGTGTGTGGGGGGGGGGGGTTGGAGGCCTGTCTAGGGTATTGTGAAGTGTGTGGGTCACCTAGAGCCCAGTTTCTAAATGCAAGAAGTTCAGATTTAAATATCTCTAAGACTTAGGAAACACTGTGAGTGAGCAAAACCATTGAGGGAACAAGGACACAAATGTCCTGCCAGGTAAGCTTGAAGCCCAGCTGGGGAGAGTGGCCATTCGACCCATTTCAGCCTGCTGGAACCTGTCAGACATCTGGTCCAGTCCCCCACTTCATCCTTGCTCTCAGATTGTCACAAATAATACAATCAAGTTTTCAAGTTCAATGCCTCTCTCCAAGCCACAGACTCCATAATGAGTTAAGGAAAGCGTCTCAAATAAAATCACTGTACTGTTATTAAATTCTTGGCCAAGTCTCCCAATGCCCGTGCAGTGCCACGAGTCTGGGACAGAGGCTCAGGTTGTCACCATAATGAATTGCCATGCTCACTCAGGCTTAGGAAAGAGGACAGAACACCGCGCTTGCTTGAGAGATGTACCTCACAGAGGTGACACCTCGTACCTCATTTACAAGGCAATGATCCCCAAAGGCATGTCACAGTTGGATGGGTGACAAAGGGTCCCTCTCAGGGCTCCTTCAGACTGTTCTGCAGGGTCGGCAGAAGGAGCCTGTACTTACTCCTCCAGGCTCATCTCCTGCATTAGCAGCCTCAGGCTTGAAGGGTGCTATGCAGACATAACAACCGCAGCCTGTAAGTACCAGGGACTTCTGTCAAAACCATTCTCTCTCTCAAAGTCTGGTTTGGAACATGTGAGCAGTTTTGATGTTGTGAACCCTGGAATTCTCTTTTCTCAGCCACCAGACCTACTGGCTCTCCCTACAAGATCCTAGTTCTTAAAATGTATGTCCTCACTCTTGTTCACGGGCAGCCATTGCATCAGGCCAGGCTCTCTCTATGTGGGAACTAGGTACTCAAGACAGTTCATACTCACAAAACCTCACTGGGTCTCTAGACGGTTCTGTGCCTGCTGCTTGTGTGAGCAGGGTTTGGAGAGCATTTGCTTCCAGAGCTAAATCTTGAACTTCTGCTTCCAACCTGTTTCCTGAGCTGAGCTGGAGAAATGATTCCCTGGACAGTCATGGGAGGGAGAGGTAGGTGGGTGGGGCATGGAAGGATGGAGGGAAGGATGAGTGGGTAGAGTGTGGGTGGATGAAGGAAGGGACAGGTAGAGGATGGAGGGAGAGGTGGAGGAAAGGTGAGGGAGGGGAACACAGACAGACAGACGGGCAGGCTACTCATCCGCCCATACGTCAGCCATAGCAGCTGCCCTTGCAATCAGAGTGCATTAGAACCCCAGGTTTACCAGGTTGTCGGTTCTTCTGGAGCCTGAGGATTTCTCCACCTGGATCTCAGAGGCATTCTAACTATCCTTCAGGGTCTGTGAAAAACAAACAAACAAACAAAAACTCAACATGTACACAGATCTTGAGCAGCTGTGCACTCCAGCCCCAGGATCTCTCCTTCCTCAAGGGGTAAGTTTTCCTGGAGAAAGGCCGCCATGCCAGGAGTGTTGATGCATGCCCACAACTCCAGCTGTCAGGGAGCTGAGGCAGGAGGATCATGAGTTCACAGTCAACAGAAGGCTAACCCTATCGGAGTGGCTCAGTCGTTAAAGTGCTTTGCAAGCACAGGGCCTAAACGCAGATCCCCCTGCACCTAGATAAAAAGCTAGACATGGTGGTTCGTGCCAGTTAAACCAATGCTCAGGAAGTAGAGACAGGCAGAAGGCTTCAGGCTTGTTGGCCAGCAAGTCTAAGCCAGATGGACAAGCCCCCAGTTCAATGAGAGGGCCTACCTCAGAAAATACGTCTGTGGCTAAGTTCCTTAGTCCCTCTGAGCATCGTTTCCTCATGTGAAGGTGTGAATTTTTACCTACTCTGGCTTCCCCGGAGCAGCCTGGTTCCCAGTCATGGCCTTGAGGGCCTCTGTGCCTAGAACAATGTGAGGGGAGTTTATTTCAGAGATGAACAACTATGATGCACCTGGAACCCCACTGCTGAAATCTTAAACTCCAGTTTTACCATCAAAAACCTGAGCAAGTGGAGTGTGTATGTCAACCCCCCCCCCC
>JADRCD010200327.1:10372-25904 GCA_019843815.1 Montemys delectorum | reverse complement strand
AGTGCTGCCTCTTTTAAAATTACTGTCTATAAAAGAAATCTACAGGCTGTGTGGCTTGTTCCTGGAAGTGTCATCTAATAAAGGGTCGCTTAAGGAGATTCGACTTTTTCATGTCTTGAAATCATGTTAATACCATTCTGTCATTGATTGTAGTTCAGATCTATATAATTTTTGAAAATTTTTCATTCTTTTTGATCCTGGATCTCACTGTCTATTCTCTAAGTAGACCAGGCTGACTTTAAACTTACAGATACTCACCTGCCTTGGTATCCCAAGTTCTGGGATTGAAGTTGTGGTTATCTCACCCTACCCATCAAGCCATTTTTAGTTAACAATGTTACAATACTATGACTTATGCCGTTCTCAAACCTTGATAAGTACTTTACATTTTCATGAGAAAGTTGCTATATCAAAATGACCATTTTGCTAAAAATATAAAGATTTAGTTATAAAGCCCCTTTTTGGAGAACATTTTCATGTTTAACTCTCAGATAAACTAGAATGATGAGTTTCCTTGACTACAGAGTGCTGGAAGACTGACAGAATGAAAACAGACATGGGACAGGCTCTTGTTTGCTGTGTGGACTCCAGTCAGGCTTCTGAGCTCCAGTTTTGCCTTCACACTTTAATTTCTCTGGGACTCGCTCTGCTGGGCTGAGTATATGAATTGCTACTTGTTGTGATTGTGGAGTAGAGATGCAAGCATCTCAGACAGTTAGGAGCCTTAAGTGGAGCATGGGTCGGGACCACATCTGCTATGGAGCAGTAGTCAGTGGAAGGTGCCATGAGCATCTTTGCCGTTATTAAAATTAAAACATGAATGTTACTCTGGGGCTCTTAGTCCATTATGTTTTTCTTTATGCTTATAACTACAACTGGAACCATAGAACTCATCCTGGAAGGTTAAGTGAATCTTTTGTAGGATGCCTTTGCATGCACTGCATACTTGGTGCCCGGGACTTTCAAATTGGTTTGGGTTTTGTTTCTCCTCACATTATGGCAGGTGCATATGTATGTTGTGTTATGTTCTCAATTATTATGAGACTCAGTCAGTCTCCAGTCTCCACATGGTCTACAGATGTCCCCAGGTCCTCAAGTAATTAGATGGCATGTCCTTCCCACATAGTCACTACTTTCAAATGAGTTATATTTTTATTGCTTAAATAATAACTAGGTTTCCATTTTCTTCTCCTCCACCCCCATATTTTCTGCATAGTATATGAAAAGAGGACTTGGTATTTAGTGCTAGTATTGGTATTGGTAATTAGTTGTGGAGCTAGAAATCACCAGGAGTATGTGTATCCATACTTAAAATTTGTGGGCTTGAAACACATTCATATTTTTTTCTTGCTTTTTTACTGGAAAACGAATTGCACACCTCCCCTGGTTTATGTCTGGCTTATAAGATCTGATAGGAATGGATCTCCACAGAGACTTCCCAACAAGAATCAGGCCAGGAAGGAATTCTTACCTCCACTTTGTAGGTGGATAGCCCGAGATTTGCTGGTAAGGCATTAGCGCCTGTTTCTGTGATGGTACAAAGTAGTCAAGAGGGGACCCATGCACAGCTCTTCTGACTCAAAACAAGAATGTTAAGCACTAACATGATTTTTGTTGCTTAGCACATAACTAGTACCTGTACATTTTAATTTATTCCTCTTACATGGGAATTTAAAATGCCATATTTTTTCTGCTTCCATTATTGTAGTTTTGAGTGATGATTCATCAGTGCAATGGCCTATTTAAGTGAACCACAATAGCTTGGGTAGAAAGAAAAAAAAAAGATCCAACATACTCAGGAATGGAAAGCAGTCATCTTTTTATAGCTAAAATTGCAAACATCTGGCAATTACTCTGTTCTACCTCCCCTCAAAAGAGAAGAATTGTCCCACTCAACTGGAGCCTGCTGCTGTGTTTAATCATGGGAGCTATGCAAGCCTTAAGGAGCAATAGGTTTTGATTCAAGGAAGCCATTGCCTCACCCACTTGGACAGAGAAGTTCGGAAAGCACACTGCTTAATGTTCGCCATATGCTACTGTGTTACATAATGATACTAGCGGTGGCATGGCAGTTAATAACTATAGAAAGACAGTCTTGCTATTCAGTCCAACTTTCTTGTGTGGCTTTCTAGGCAGCTGTCATATTTGAAATGTTTACTGGTCAGATCAAGTTCACCTCTCTGTATCTTCTTAAGCCTTTTGTATCCTGGGTCAAAGAGCCTCCTAAATCAACTCAGCTAATACTTTCTCACTTGATTTTTTTTATAAAGTGGTCTAGTGATGTAGAAGGAACAAACCATGTCTTTTGAACGCTTGGCATTGTCCTTTCAGTGAAACATCCATCTGCTACGTTCATTTTGCTCTCCTACCCCACCCTCATCTCTTATTTTGATCATTGTTTATGAAACTACTTCTTCCTTGACTGGCAAAAGTCATCTCTGTGGGCAAGGGAAGTGAGAGTGGCTGGTGGTTTGCAATAGATGCTGAGAATGGGGACTTCCTCATCTTTCTTTTTCTCAGGGCTGACCTGAATGTTCACTATGGCCCTGACAATGCCTTTTCTTTTCTGTTCCCATGTATCTTTCTCGTCCCCTGGATTTCTGAAGGTTAGAGGTGCATTTCACATTTCACATCTTGGACTGTTCCCATTTGTCATAGGGGATCATGGGAAAGATTTTAAGTTATCACTGAACAAGTAGAAACAGAAATCAAGGTTTACTGGCGTGGTGGTTCTCAAAAACAGTCTCATATACTAAAAATAGGCCATTCTCTTGTCTTAATATTGTGCTGCCTGAAGTCCTAGATTTTCAGTGAGGCCTTTGAGAGTTTTATTCCCCTGCTATTTGTTCTGTCACTTTGTTACCACTGCACTAAATGGTTGAAGCCAGAGCTTTCTCTTGACTTTAGTAGGCTATCCATTCCCAAAGTCTGAGTGAAATTTGTTAACACCTCATCAAACTAAGTCCAATTTGGGAAGAGTGAATGGGCAAAGTTTCTAGCTAAAAAATGAAGGAAGGGATGGGGGGGACTTTAAATGACCTAAAGTGCACAAGTTATTCAGCATGGTTACTCCATGTAAAGTCAGATAAAATGATGGTATCTGTAACATCAAAACAAATGTCCTCACTTCTGTCTGTCCTTGCCCATTTGGATAGTCATTTCCTTGTTCTAGGCATGCATCTTCAACTTGAAATACTTTATTATCACCAATATTGTCCCTATGACATATTTCCTTCATACCGCACTAACACAGAAAACTTTACACAATGATACATTCCACATTTCACTTTTACCAATGGCCTTAACAGTCTATAAACTCGTTTTTTAAAATTTATTTAGTTACTTTCATCCCAATATCACACCCCCTTATCTCCTTCCAGTAGTCCCCCTCATGTGAGTCAATGAACTTGGACCTTTGTGGGCTCCCCTAGACTGACCCACCAACCAAAGGGCTAGCACAGGGTGGATCTAGGTTCCCTGCACATATATAGCAAAAGTGCCACTTTGTATTCATGCAGGACCTCCATGAATGTCCCTGAATCTATTGCCTACCTGCATGTGGTTCCCATTCCCCTAACTTGGTCATCTTGTCTGGTGACAATGGGAGAGGATGCACCTAGTCCTATGGTGGCATGATATATACTCTTAATAATACAGACAATATTGTGTTGTAGGATGCTAGGTGTGTAGGCGGAATTTGTGTGAGAGCTGGAATGTGTATTGACGGCTGAGCTCCTTCCATTCAGGTGGAGAATACTTGACTATCACATGCAGGGTCCTGGAGTTTTCAATCCTTCTAACATAGCCAGCTATCAAGAGCAAAATCCAAGCAGTTATCAAGACTTGCTGCTTTCTGTCGTTTCTGATGTGATCATATACTATAATCTTGGATGGCCATTAATTATTAAATAGTTTCTTTATACAAAGATACACATAGGCAGGCTGGTCTAGAGAGTTTGCAATTCCTGGCCATACTTTTGGTTATTACTTAAAGCTATAAGTTCCTGCCTTTGGAAAAAGAAATAAAAACCAAAACGTTAGCCCTTAGATCTCAGCAGTTGTTTCCCAGATCTTGTTGCCTTTGACCTCCCTCTCTTCTTCAGTTGTAGATCTCAAGAAAAGGATGGACAAAGCAACAGGACGCCACAGAATGCAGATAGTTGGAAATGACACAACATTACATTTAGTCCTATGACCTGGCTGTTGCAGAAAGAGCTGATGTTCAATGCTTTCTACCACTGAATACACAGAGCATAGAGTATGGCTAAGCCGACTTATTTTATGTCAACTTGATATATGCTAGTGTCTTCTAAAAGGAGGGAAACTCAACTGAGAAAATGTCTGTATGATATCCAGCCGTAGAGTGCATTTTCTTATATGATTGGTTGTGGGTGATGCTGTCCCTGGGCTTGTGGTCCTTGCTTTTATATGAAAGCAGGTCAACCAAGCTAATAAGCAGCATTCCTCCATGCCTTTCCCTTAGCTCCTGCTTCTGGGTTTCTGCCATGTTGAATTCTTGGCCCATCTCTCTTCTATGATGAACAGTGGTATGGAGGTACAAGGCAAATAAACTCCTTCCGCCCTAAGTTTCTTTTGATCATGTTGTTTCATCATAGCAGTAGTAGCTAACTATGACAATGGCAAGACGTGGAAGCAGTATTCAGCTATCACATATGAATGAATAATGATTGGAGGTTATTAAGGTGGTTTTGTTTGAATGTATACACTATTACTCCTCAATGTACTAAGACTTGAAAAAATAGAGACAAAATATTAAAATGCTTTATGTATAGTTTTAATAACAGATATTTAGTGTTTATTTCCTAACAGAAATAAAACCCATAGAACACACCTTCAAGTTTCTAGACCTAAAAATACTTATGTGCTTTCCTTTCAGGGATATGCTCTTGGCAGCCTTGGTTTGGCTTGCTCTCATGGCAGAGCTGATAGCATGTTATCTTTATAGCATCATCCCATATTAATAGCAAATTAAAGGTATTTTCCCATACTTTCTTGAAACCCTCCACTACCTAAGTCTATCTTTGGTCCTTGTTCTGACATTATAGATTGCAAAAACACATAACCTAAGGTCTTTTCATTACCCATTTATGCCTCTCAAACTTGTCCTATCTCCCTTGCTTTCCATTGGGCAGTTCCATGACAAGGCCTTTAAGGTTGTAATGATTTCATCTACCGTGTTCTGGAAATTATTTGTGGTGTTCCAGAACTCCACGCAATGTTACTCAACATAGGTAGAAAATGGCAAGCTCTCAAAGAATTCCTGTTTACAAACAGTCAGGTGACAAGAAGCAGGTGTTCATTTTCTATTACTGTATTCTCTTTTACGGGACTATCCTGTATGGTGTCATTGTAGTTGATTATTCTCCATGATATATTTGAAAATCCCATTGACTATGCTTCAACCATAATATAGTCTCTGAAGTCAGGAAGGGAAAAGTGAAGTTAAATATATTCTTTGAGTTGATTTTGAATAAGTAATTTGGAACCTAAATTAGAACAAGTGAGTATAGTGAAAACCGAGGTGGAGGGGGAACTAGCATTCATAGGAAGTAATAGTAAGTAAATGCGAGGTTCAATAAAGGTTTCCAAAATTGCCTGTGTGGTAATTTTTTGGTTGTTTAAACACTTGACCTAGGTTATTTTGTTTGCGAGTTCAGCTATCTCTTAGTACTTTGAATTTTCCTTTTTCTTTTTATGAAAATAGGATAATTATGTCTTCCCTTTATCTATGTCAATCACTTGTAATTTTCATGTTAAAGTTACACAGCATTGGGACTTGTGTATAGAGGACAAAATCCACAGGCTGACTGGAAAAGTAATCACATTTTTAGAAACTTGCATGCTCGCAGTTCAGAAGCAGCAGTAGCTGTTGCTCTCTGACACTTCGGTGATTTGGTCTTTGGTGTATTTGGAGCATTTCCCATCTGGACACGTCTGGAGCGGAGGAGGCATGATGTGGATACCTTCCTAAAATGTAGGAAAATCTCTGAAGCAACCTGTGAGAACAGAGACGTAACTGAAAGCCCGATGATTAAGCACAAGTTTGATAAAGTAAAATGCTTGACGACTTTGATCTTTTCACCTAGCATGCCCTGTATTCAGATTTAGGTTATAGATTGTTATGTGTTCCAGACTTTTCCTTTCAAGTCATCCATTGCACAATTTGAAACACAAATCACACACACACACACACACACACACACACACACACACACACCCCAGGTCTCTTAGCTTCTGAATAGTTTTATTCTTTCACAGAGCTGCAGACATGATTCCATTAAATAGAGGACTTTTCTCAAACATATTTTGCTAATGGTAAATTTAAAGCTTATTTTTTTTTCCCTGATCGAGTTTCTCTGTGTTAAAGTAATCCATATATAAATACTACTGGTTTTATAATGAAATTGTCATCTGCATCTCATCCTTCAAAACAATCAAGCTGAGACCGGATTCAAATTTTGGCTAAGATATAGATATATAGATACTGTAGAGTATCTTCATTCTTTTGTACAACGAATTTGGCATATGTTGTCATGCCGATGGGTGGAAGTGGTGTTCGAAGTAGAAGGAGAATAAAACTGAAGCCACAGGGGAGGATGGAGGCTGCGGGAATGATGTGTACCATGCTGCGGGTTAGTGGCATCAGCTTACCCTTACTACCACCACTTATCCCATTCTTTGAAGAGCAATGATTTCTCCTAACTACTAGGAGCCTTTTAAAGTTTGACTTTGTTCTGAACAGTATTCCTAGATTTTCTTCATGAATGCTCAATATAAGAGATGTTGGGTGGAGAAGACCTACCAGGCTTAATGCTAAGGTTTTGTCTTAGTCACACTGACTAGGAGGTGGAATGCAGCCAGATAGGGTGAAGAGGACATCAGGTAGGTTGTGGAAGTGTGTGAAAATGGACAAAACACATTCATAGTCTCCATAGTCATTAAATAATGGTCTAGTTTCCTCGGTTGTAAACACAGTGTGCCAGAACAACTCACCTTCATTTCCATCCTGATCTAAACTATAGGAAGCTGCTATTCACCTTCAGAAATTGTTTAACAATGGTTTACTCCTGAAAGACATGGAATCAAATTGTTTTCACAGAACACGAATTTAGTTATGTTGTAAACTCGACCTTTGGATGTCTACTCCATGTTCACTGTCAGCAGGCCCATGGGCTAATACTTTACTTGCTCTTTCTCCACAATCTATGAGCAATATGTGTTCACATTCTTAAGTGTACCTAGTTTACTAGTGAGCTCTCTTTAAGTGTGTTCCAGTTGCTTGTTATATCCTTTTTATAGCATTATTACAACTTGGCACTAACATTTGTTTTGAAACAAATTAAATTCAAACTCAGACAGATAATAAACAAGCTATCCAAGGTCTTGTGGCTTATAAAAAAACTGAGACTTTGATTTGAGTACTTAGACAGCTATGTCTAAATGCCAGTTCCAGTCTAATGTTCTGACTTGTAAAGTCTGTGTAAGATTTTTTTTTTTGTAGAATGTGTACACACTGAACTGTGGATAATTGTATGGCTATAGGTAAATAGTTATCAAAATAGGAGAGGTCCAAGTTTGTTTTTGAAAGTGTGTCAAAGTGGAACCCAGCCAGCACAACTTCACTTATGATAAAAATTAAAACCTCAATAAGAATGAGTGAAATTTGAGTAATAAAGGCTCACATTGATGGTGAAGATATAGGCCTGCTGTCTCTGTGCAGATGTTATAGATCATCCTATGTGAGCTTGCTTTGAAGCTTTGAATGTAGAAAAGTTAACTCAAAGTCTTTATTGTTTGGAAATGTTGTAACTGTGCGTGTTTGTGTGTGTCAGTGTGTATGAGCTCTTGCATGCTCATACCTTTGTATGTGTTTCTGTGTATTTTTACACCTCATGGAATTCAGTTCTCTTTTTCATGCTTGTGTTTTGTTGATTACATTTAGGTCAACAGGCATGATGCTTCTCCCTCCAGAGCCCAACTTGTGAGCCCAATGAAAAACTCCAGGTTGACTTTTTGATGCAGAAATTGATAGAAAAGTAGATAAAGTGTCTGCATCTCCCCACTTGCATAAAGGAAATACCAATCCAGGACAGTACTGATCCCCACTGAGAATCTTCACTCCTGTCTTAGTTACTGTTTTCTGCTTGAATTCTTGGTCTGTTCAGAGGTCTCCTTTTGTATGAAATTCCCTAACCCTTCCTGAAACTTTGACCACTGAGATAAATGGGTTGGCAAGCTGAAGAGAAGAACTTAAACTCAACACTTAGTTATATACACATTGAGCAAACACATGGAGTTTTCATGTTTTCTGACCTGAGCTGGGTAGGATTGGAAACAGAAAGCGATAATCTTTGCCTGGCTCTTTATAGTAGAAAAGAAATAAATTAAAGCCTGCCCAACAAGGATCTTAAGAATCCTTATCCAAGAAGAAAAAATGAATTTAGAACTTTCCCACTGGTGATGTAAGAAACTATTGCCCTAATAGGTAACTCGGAACTCTTAAAGAAATACATTGCAGTCTATCAGCTGCTGCAGAGATGGGTACCGGCACCCGCATAGCCCCTGACTTAAAGGAGAATAAATCCTTTGACTTAATGTGCATAAGAGCTCATAAAATCTTGATCTGCAGCAGTGAGAGGGTTAAGAAAGTCCATCATTTTATAAGAGGCCCAGCGATCTTGTATGAACCATGTCAGGATGCTGCCTGCACGCTGTCTTTGCTGATCACAGTAATCGGGTCATAAGAGAAAGAGAAGTAATAGAGTGTCTCTTAGCAACCAACCCCAGGAGAAAGAGAAAATTACTCAAACCGAGCCATTCAGCCAGCGAACTAGAAAGAAAAATATTCTGAAAGTCTGAAAATGCTCAAGTTCAGTCTTCAATGCAGGAGACAGAGGTGGTGGGCTGGGGTGGGTATGTTAGTAACAAAATTCTGTGAGAAATTGAGATGTTCTCTCTTTCTCTTTCCTTCTGTCCCCTGCCCTCTCACTCTATAAGATATAAGAAGAAAGAAAGGGTGAGCCAAGTTAAAGAAACCTTGTCTCCCACTACAGGATCTGGAAGGTTGAAGCACAGGAGAAGAGGAACTCTGTGTGTGTGTGTGTGTGTGTGTGTGCACGCACACGTACACAAGCGTCACCCAGGTGCTCATGCAGGCATGTGCCTGCTTTTATGTGGTATGTGTGCATGGGGCTGTTTGTGTGCTCCTGTGTGCGCAGAGAGGCATGTATTCACACATACAGAAACAAATGCACGTGTGCACGTGTGTGTGGCAGAGCTGTGGAGCAGAGGTTCATTTGCCCATTTGTCCAATATGATCTGGATTGCTCTTCAGAGGGAGGACTCAAGTCTTGGGGTGATTCCTTTCTCCAGCCTTGCTCTGCCCTTTCTGCCTACTCATTGGCTCTGAGAGTGTGGAGATATCAACTGTGCAGTTATTTATCCTGTACACTTTGTTCTGTGGCAGTCACTTTTAACCCTTCACCCTTTTCTTACAAATGTCGGTAAAAGGAACACTTTACACTGAGAGTTTTGTGTATCACACATATATGTAATTTGAAATGAGCGTTTCTTCACAAATGCTTTTAAGGTATGTGTTCTCTACTGTACTTTCTCTCGTCTTTTATTTTAAAGTGCTAGTGAAGCCCACTAAGTTGATACTATGACCCTTCATGAGTATCTTTTCATCACTGATGTAATTGTAGTTTAAATTCAGTATTTGCCTTACATTTTGATTTGATCAAAGTGTCACGAAGCAAGTTTAGTCATGGGGAAGAATCCTGGGACAAAACTGTGATATTCAGAGTCATAGTTATTTTAATTTTTTTTCTTAAGTAGCTGCATCCTAAGATCTTAGCTGGCATCAGTTTATGGAAGTAAACCCAAGGCACTTCCTCTAGACTATCAGTGTATAGAAGTGAGTCACGAGGTAGCCAGGAATCACTGTACTGGGTAATGTTGTAAGTCCCTCCTGTTTGTAACATACTAGAATTTGGAGCTAGAAGAGGCCCTGGAAATCATTCAGTCTTATATGCTTCTAAGATTCAGTTTTAGAAGAATATTGATTGACTTCTGACTCTCTTTAAGACTGATAAGAATTAATATTTACAACCAGTTTGATAGGGAATATTCCATGTATATATATGCATATCATAAATATACTATATATACATATATCAATTATATATGATTATATATGTATCTTATCTTGAAGGTGTGTGTGCGTGTGTGCGTGTGTGTATGATCTTCAGGAAAAGCTTTGTTAAAAGCTATGTGCAGTGGAGAATTCAACATGGAAAAAAAAACAGAAAAGAGGATTTGAATAATAGTCTCATGGTTACAAAGGAGAAAGAGAAACCCTTTGTATCAAGCCCCTGAGCGTGAGAATATTTGGAGACCATATTCGTTAGTTCACTGAGAGAGAGTCTTGGTGATCTAGCACATCAGGTAAAGTCCGTGTTACAAGTAGTTGAAAAGAGAAATTTCTTTTGCTCCCTTGAGTTTACTGCAGTGATTTCATACTCATCAGTTTTGACATTTTTCTATATCACTTAACGTATTTTGTCCCCTGCTAGCCCACATGACCCATTGGCAACGGCTTGCTGGCAAGTTGGAGTTTCATTAGGAGTGGGTGATATGACTGGCTCTTGGAAAACATTCTTACATAAAAATAAGGCTTACATGCCCTCGGAGTTCGAAGAAAATAAACAAAGACACACAAATTAATACCTGTTGTCTTTTTGTAACAAATGACACTTGAATTTGTTGCTGATTTTCTTTTTCTTTAGGGCAGGAATTTAATTTGATTGCAATTTTTAGTAGTTTATTGGCCACAGAAAGACCCTCTGTTAGTGAGTATGCTGGAGATACTCTCAAATGATGTTCCCTTCTGAGCCAGACTGAGCTTTGTTATTAAATAGAATTAGCAGAAGCATGTTGTGGCTGTATTTCTGCTCTGCTAGTATCTTTTGTTGAGGATGTTGCAGGTTCTCATATATCTAACACTACTGTGTAGCTCTTTCTATTACCCCATTTTAGTAGACAGAAAGGTATGCTGTTTCTTATGACTTGGCCTCTGACCTGGTTCTTTGATGGAAATGTCCTCTAGTCCATTCTCACAGAGCTTTCAGTCTTCATTTGTGTCAAGCGAGGCCAATAAAACCTCTCACTTTTTCATGGTGTCTTATAACACACATGGAGAACCATTACTTTATTTGGTCTTTAGGATTCTTTGATATCTTAATGCCAGGGGTTATTCTCGTTTTATGGAGATTGAGTATGCACAGCTGTTTCCACATAGTATCACTGGATATAAAATTGCAGAATGGATGACCAGAACGGCTGGTATATGGAACCTGAGTAGACTATTTTCGGAAGTGTAAACTCGCTACATTTGGAGGCCATACTTTGTTTCACCTTTTACAATGCTGGACACATGATATGGCTTAAAAAATGAGATGATGATGATGATGATGATGATGATGATGATGATGATGATGATGATGATGATGATGATGATGATGATGATGTGGGTAGACTTCCTAAGTCCCACTCCACACCGCTGTTAAATAAGTCTTTGGCCCAGGGCGGTCTCTCCAGACTTTCTGCATGATAGGTCTCTGAGCAGACTGGGACCTCTGTTCAAAACACTTTCTTC
Organism: Montemys delectorum; assembly: GCA_019843815.1. Classification (NCBI taxonomy): domain Eukaryota; kingdom Metazoa; phylum Chordata; class Mammalia; order Rodentia; family Muridae; genus Montemys; species Montemys delectorum. The sequence continues at coordinate 14,227 of JADRCD010200327.1, read as the reverse complement.
TGCTGAGCATGGCGAGTGCTACACATTCATGCAGCTTTTACAAGGAAAAGTTCTGTTATTAGGAGGGTTTGCTGTTTCCTTGAATGTTACAATTGCCTAAGCCTATGTTGGCTTATGGCTCAAAGAAAAAGCCTATCCTTTTTCTTTGAGAATGTTAGATACACTTGAAGATTTTCCATGTATTTTTATAAGATGAATAAAATAAATTTACTTAAATAACCCACACCTTATTTTTGTAAATTGACAGCTCCGGTTTTTTATAATTCTTTGCTCATGAATTCTTGCCTATAGTTTTCGTAAAGGCTTGTCTCTTTAACTGTGTACAGCTGTGAGTGCTTTTCCCCCAGAGTCCAGAAGGAAGTCTAGGATCTCCTAGAACTGGGGCCACCTGCAGTTGTGAGCCATCCGATGTGGGTGATGGGCGCCAAACTCGGTCTTCCACACAGAGCAGTCGGAACACTTAATTCTGCACCAGTTCTTCATCGCCACGCAGGTCTGAAATGTTCCTAATAGGCAACTGAGGACAGACAGAAGTTTATTCAGTGAGATAGAATAAGAGTCTAGCCCAGCATTTCTCACTGTGGCTTATTAAGGTTTCTGAAGTGGTATAATAATCTGATTCACCATTGCCTTGGTCATGTATCTTTCCTATAATAACCACAGTGAAGATCTCCATAGATATAACTTTATGGGGAAATGGGTCGGAGGATCCAGATGTGTACTGCCTGCTTCCCTGAGCCAGCACCCTGTAACATCTGCCAGGGTACTTGGAGCTGATGAGATCGGCAGGCTTTATGGATGTTGCAAGAGGTAGAGATGGTTGCACAGATGTTTCTCTTAGCCATGCCCACTGATCTTAAACAATGAACTTATGAGTTCAAGTGTAGTGTACTGACAGTTTCTACTGGGATATTATCCTGTGTGGGGCTGGGAGTGTATAGCTCAGAGGAAGAAGGTTTGCCAAACAAGTGTAAGGTGTTGGGTTCAAATCCCACCCTGCATAAACAAACCTTGTGTCTCACATAGTTTCATTGTGATATGTGATGAATCCTAAGCGAGAAAATGGACAAAAGGTTAGTTGACATGCGTGTCTTTACAATTACTTCTGTTCCTGTGACGAATCAAGACCCCTCCTTCTTGGTATCACTGTTTTAATAATAGTAATAAGAACTATAATAAAGATTTTTGAGTATTAACTATGTTCTAGACATCATTCCCAATCCTCCTCTTCTCTCAATTCTCACATTAATTTTAAGAAATTGTTTTGTTAGCAAATTTCACCTGATACTGACCTACCCTTCTCATGGCCACAGTGCTTCCTCCCAGATAAGAGGCAAGGAAACACAAGAGCCAGAGTGGTGTCTTGTAGGTGTTGATGTTTATGAGAGTTTACATAGGCTCAAAACTATGTGTCCTGGGGTTAGGGTTAGGTTTAGGTTTAGGTTTAGGTTTAGGGTTAGGGTTAGGGTTAGGGTTAGGGTTAGGGTTAGGGTTAGGTTAGGTTAGTGTTTGAGCTGTCATTGTAGAATCTTCCAGAAGCAAGATGAAAAGAAGTACTGTGGCAGGCAGCAGAGAGCGGGCTTCATTAGCGCTGTGACTTTCTCCTCAGTTATTTGGTTCTTGAAGACCAGGAATCTGGCACACAGTTGGTATACATTGTTAATTTCAGGCTCAAAGGAACAAATGAATGTTTCACTATTTTGAGAGGTTTACTTAATTCTTCAGAAATTTTGTTCATCTATAATCAGCCTAGAGTTTTCATGGAATTTCTGCTAATTCAAAATCTTGTATGATATTAAAACAGAACTCCGGAACTGTGGAGATGTCAACACAAAAAAACCTAGGTTAGCACATTTCAAAAGTGGTCTGATTTATTGTTTTCTTGTTCTGATAAAGATAGGGGACCAGTCCTCTCTGTTTAGTGATTAAGTCACCCGCCACATTTTTCTATTTTGGTCGTTGTGGTAATACATGTTTCCTGGAAAATTTCCCCCCACTTCTATTAATACAGTAAAAGGGGGTTACAGCAGTGACTCACCCCAGGAAGTCAGCCATCATTTGCTTCCTTAATCTCACAAACAGTGCAGTCCCCATGCACACAGTCAACGACTTCTGCAAATGCTTTACTTTATAGTTCTTAAGAAAGCTCTAGAAAATACAGTATTTGTGGTTGACTCTGTGCTTCCTGTGATGGTGGGGAATGTACAAGAGTTCACGTTTTGCTTCTCAGTGTTCGTGAAATCCTTGCCTCACTAGATCAGTGATATGGTCTCTGGTAGGAGACCTCTGACCTGATTTCGAGCAAACATTCCAGGAACACATCCTTGCAAAGCTACAGCTCAGGTCAGGGGCATTAACAGTTAGTGTCCAGAGGTCAGAACATCATTGTCAATGAGGTGTGTGCCAGCTTAGGGTCTCACTGTCAGCCCTCTGCTCTCTCTTCAATGACTGGACCGGGCCTTTCACACATTCATTCTCCCTATGTGTCTTTTATTACATACTCAACTATATGTCTAAAGATTTCAGACTATGAGCTCATCCTAAAGGAATCCAGCCTCAACTGATGTGGATCAAGGCTGGGTAGAGTAAGCTTAGTCATTTGAATTCTGTACTTTGTTCAGCCCCAGTTTTGTCTAGAAATCCATTCTTTTAAACACAGAAATAGTTTAACTGTGTGTTTCTATAAGATTTTTCTTTTTCACTTTGTCTATAATTTATATTCTTCCGTAGCTGATTCACTGTGTGAATTTTTACTGAATCATAAGTGTCTTCCTTTTGACATTACCCTTCCCTACCTTTCTTTTCTCCTGGTACAGTATGGGATAAATAGTAGCTGTTCACTGTTTGGGGAATGCTAACTATGTGGTAATTTGACCAGTGAAGTGAACTTTTCTGGACCTCTGCTGTAGGAAAGGGTAGAACAGTTCCTGCTTATTGCGAAGGTTAGGCATTATATTTAAAATTCTTTTAATAGTGCCTGGTACTTAGTAAGCACTTACTAAATGTTATCATAAATAAATGATCTTTCTGCTACTTATAAAGTAGCCACATAGCATTTCCTTCTAGGATTTTCTTCTAGTCTTTTTTGATGGATAAAGAAGAGCCATGCAGTCTAGGAGTTTGTATCAGCTTTCTTTATATAGGAAACCAGATGTAAATATGCTGTTTCAGTTACATACATCTCATATTTTTATATGATTGCTGACAAAACATTAAGTAAGAATTATGCTATCATTTTCCCTAGATGTCAATTCATGCTCTCATTAAAGTCACAGACTTCATCTGATACTGCTGACTCCAATTCTGCCTGCTGTGATGTTAAGTACTGTCATCATTTAATGGTCTTGCCTGACCTTTGGGCTTTAGTGCCGATCCTTTCCTCATTCTCTCCTTGTAAACAACAACTTAGACATCCCATTCCTTCCTCCCTGTGTCTTCTTCTAGCATAGAAACCCTTCGTTTAATGGGAGGTGATCGAGTGATTGAAAACTTTCTGCAACAGAAAAAGATTTTAATAAGAAATTCCTCCTTCCATCCTTCCATATCCAAGTGTGAATGTGTTTATATGCCTATTCACATGTCACACATTTAGGTGGATATACTTTTGTACGTGTAATTTTCAGAATTCTCCCGTTACACATTGAATATTCGCCTGTGTGACTAGTGCTGCACAGAACTCAGAGTCTTTTCTCATGGTGCCAAACTTGAGAGTCAATAGTCAGTGTGCTCTAGTTGAGAGATGCACAGCACAGGGTGTGTTGTTCTAGATGTATCAGAATATATTTTACATGCCTGGAGGGAGGTCAGATTTGGAAGATGCACTTTTAAATCTTCAAATATGAATAAGACTCCAGG